>FIZR01007933.1:0-178266 GCA_900060175.1 Ferrisia virgata
TACAAAAAAGGTCTCTTACAATTTTTTGATAAACCTCACCGTTTAAAAGTTATTGAAGGTTGTATCATAATACTTTCGTCTTGAGTTGTTATAAAATTCATTAAAAAAAAAAAAATTCCTTAAAATAGTGAAACTTTAACCTCCACGTTAGTCGCAAAGTACATAATATTGTACATCAACTTTGAGCTTTAATAACAGGAAGTATTCGCTACCAGGATCAAAGTTGAAATACTTTTATTGATTAGAGGGGTGTTCTTTGACTAATTCCAATTTTCAAAATCTCAAAAAATTCCGTTTATTTCTCAAATTCATTGTTCAAAAACACGAATTTCTGTAATATAGAAATAACTAAAAGCTTACAACTTTGAAGTTGAATTAAAAGTTTGCATGGTTAGATTTCGCTTTGAAATTTTAGAATAAGATCAATAATTGTTCATAATAACCACGAGTAAAATCAAAATCCACTAAAGATGGTTCAAAAAAATTACAAAAATTCTCAAAGTTGATGTACATGATTATGTACATTGCGACGTTTAGGGTTTTAAATTTCCCAAAACTTTTATAATGAAGATTTTTTTACGAGAATTATCGGGGGGGGGGAGTTTGAGCCGTTGGGGGTTTTGCCACTGGAACCTTTCAAAGACATCTTGGGCGAAGAATTTTTCTCCTTCAACAAATTTTCATTTTGTTTGGATACTGCAGAAGTTTCATATGATAAATATCGAGAATTCAAGAACTTGGCGATAGAATCAGACGAGATTGATAGGTACTATAATCTTGATTAGATGTATCCCAATCATTTTTCAATTTTTCCGAAATTTTTCTGGCCATAAGAAAGGCAACAAACGATGAAATTGCTTCAATATCAATGCCACAAACCTTTAAACCACGTAAGGCACGTCGCACTTCATCAATATCTTCTTGTAGTTCAGAATTCTTAATGAAAGGTAGATAGGTCACATATGGTGGTGAAATGTTGTGCAATTATTCTTCTCTTACTGAAGTATGTACTATACAAATCACGCATAGTCGCCTATTGAGGGATGCAATGGGGCTAAGAAACCGATATCAGCAAAAGACACATGTAGTACCCTTACTAAATTTACATACCAAATTTCAACTTCGTAACTCAATTTGGATGGGATTTATGCGAGGAACAAACTCGAAACATAAGGGGCGTAATCGGTATGAAAAGTCGAAGTCCCCAAAAAGTACATCCATGGCCCCTACCAAGTTTGCATTCCAAATTCCAACTTTCTAGCTCAATGTAGAGAGGAGATAGGAAAGGAACAGTCCTTTTTTAAGGTCAGAATAGGAAAAACTCAGATATGTTCCCTCTCAATTAACCAAGGAAGCTGATTTGACTTTTTTTTTGAGAAATATCCTTCTGAAATGGATTCAGGACAACAATTTTAGGTAGTTAAAGTGCAATATTTCAATTTTATCTTCCAAAGATAATTTTTCAGGGGTGTTTCGACAATGGTTTTTTGTGTGTTTTTCAAAATTTTTCTCAGTAAATTTTTAGTGAAATGAGCCAAGTACACTCAATTTATTCATTTGAGGTCATTTTTCATCGTTTGTACCCTTTCAGGGATTCTCAATAGGTATTCCAGCACACAAAAATGCAGTATAAATAAAAAAAATGAAAAATTACTTAAGATGATCTAAAATAGATGAAATGTATTTTCTTTGATAACATTTTTTTAGAAATGTATTTTTTTTTAATTTTCAACAAATTTATCTTAAAAAATACGAATAATGACCATTTTTGGGTGTCTTTGAAAAATTAATTATGGAAGATTAAATTGAAATATTACGTTTAATCATCTAAAATTGATGGCTCGTATCAGTTTCAGTAGAACGTATCTCAGAAAAATTCCCTTTGTAATTTTGCAGAAAATCGTAAAAAAACGCAAAAAGTGACAATTTTTTAAAATCCCTCTTAAAAAAAAGAGAAATTATGAAAATTTGCCAACCAATAATAAATTTGAGTATAAATACGTGCAATAATTCCATTTCAAAGAAATTTTAATGCAAATTTTTTTTTTTAATTTTTTGAGTCAGTTTTGCAAATTGAAAAACAAGAAGTTGGAAAGCTGAAATTTTTACCACAACTTTTTGAGGTAATTTCGCAACTATAATTATTTTTTACATGTATTATTTGCATGTTTCCAAAAAAAGCAAAATTCAGCCCACCGTAGTACATGTGTAGGGGGGAGGGGGCGCACTGAAATACCAATGATGAAAATTCAAAGATTACCTTTTAGTCGAATTTCAGGTTTGATCTCTAAAAATAGCGTTTTATTGTTTTTATTGTACTGTTAAATTTTCATGAAAACATGAGGGCCTACGGGAAAGGCTAATTGAACATTTTCATGTGACTAAGCCTATCCATATGCAGCTATGCTCTCCTCAATTCCTCATCTCTGTAGATATTTTTCAGATATTTGCAACTGTGATAATTGAGGTAGTCGACATTTTTCAAGGTGGGGTGTGGTGGTTCAAACTTCTCCACAATAGCGAGAGAGTAAAGTGACGGATCTGAGTCATTGTAGGGGGGAGGGGGATAACCCAACATTTTGGCGACTTATTCTATGAAAAAATTGTCAATTTTTTCATCTTTCATGCTACACCCCATCCCCTTCCGCGAGTTTTCTCAACTTTGGCTGAATTTACGACTTTGGCCAATTTTACCGATTTCACCGACGACTGGAAAACATTAGGGAGGTGCGCCTCCCACTGTAAATCCGTCTCTGCGATTGGAACATGAAATTTTTTCAAGGATTTATGATTTAAAAAAGCAGCTTCTTAAAATCTCGGTGTCAAGAAACGAAAAACTATCCATACAAATATGCTGGGCGAAGCGTGCTGTGCAAAATTCAGAATAAATAGTATTTCATTATTATCGAAAAACGCATATGAATATTTCCAGCGAAAGAACAAATGCATGTGTTAGAGGGGGGGGATGCTCTCCTTGTCCTCTGCTTGATATCCACTAGTTGGTCTGGCCAATGAGATATTAAGTATACAATTATGGTACCCAACTTTGATTTTTTTTCACTTCGTCGCGTATTTAATTACTCGTTTCCATTAAGAGTTCGGTCCTATGAGAGTTGGTTGTTTTCATACACATGATGGGAAAAATTGTATCACTTGAGCGTTACAACTGTCAGTAGTGGCATAATAGCGAAACTGTTTAATAGATAAGCCTTTTATTTAATGTTTAAAAATCTGTCGTAAAATGTATTTCTAAGAACAAGACTGAAAAGTATCTTCAAAATTTAAATGTACATTCTGACTCCTTACTCTTGGTGTTTTCTTACGTACAACTTACTTACACTTTAGCAAAATTGTCTCTAATCAGATTTAGATCTGCTTTTCACATACCTACGTAAATGAAGTTTATAAAAATTAAATAAAATTTTGTGACTAGAATAAATTTTTGCAAACCCGAAACGAAAATTATTCTATCAAAATAGGTATTTTCAATTTTATTCACAAAAATTCATTCAGAATAATGGTGAGATAATTGTGGATGATAATTAAAAAATTTAATCATCTTTCTGGCTAAAATTAACATTTTTATCACTCTTGTTGTTCTTATTATAGATAGCAGCTATACATATGTTTTACATCCTACTAAAAACCAGCATATTGTCGATGTGTCACAAATTTAGAACTCAATAGATTGCAGGTACCTCTAAAAAAACATCAAAAATAACGCGGCGAGTACCTATTTTTTTCTTTGTTATGTTTCGAAATAAGTACGCAATCGTAAAAAAAAAAAAAAATAAATTTACATGTACAAGTACGTACATGAATATTTTAAAACTGCAACGTATATAAAAGAATGTAATATATATTTTACGTATTTTTAAGCCTACATTTGATTTTTACGTAAAATTAAATTCAAGGATCTCATATTTTGCGTGTGTAAATCTGTAGGTACCTAACTATTTTTAATATCTAAGCAGACGTGGATACAATTTTTACTCCGTTTTAAGATCATATTTTTGTACGAATTTAGTATGCGAATTGTGAACGGTGCAATTTTCAAAAATACTCGTCGAGGTTCCCAAATTTGTACAACTTTTACTCAACATACCACGGATATTATTACGATGCCACCTTGACAATGAATGTAGCATACCTTCGTACCACTTGTCATGAGGTAAAATTCATTAACACCAGAGTCGTCATACGACTGTTGGTCGCTACAACGTACGCGTAGGTAATAGGTATACATACATTGATACAAAAGTACATTTTTCTGTATTGCTCGTACATGGACTTATTATCCATGCAAAATAATTCATCGAAAGCAGCCGTTGCACAGCAACAGATGGTAGGCGTATAGCTCGTGTTCAGCCGTCATTTCTCTTCTAATCCCTTTCCAACCAGTTACGACTCGTGCCAGTGGCAGCGCTTCGTCATTTTCCGCTTTGTTGACTTTTACGAAAGAATTTTTACTTTGTGCTGGACGTCTGTCTGTTTAGGAGGGAATTCCGCACACGCTAAACGCTGAAAAAGTTAACAAATGAGTGAGCATGGCTAATGAGCGTTTCAACGTATGTCCAATGAACACATTGTTTTTAAAACAGTTCTGATAATTGTATTTATGTGATCGCGTCGATGAAATGCTCTTTCATAATTTTCCTCCATTTTTATTTTTATTTTTATTTCAAGATTCGGCGTAATTTTTGCCATTTATCGAACTTGATCACACCATTTTAGGAGAAGAGAATTTTAATTTGACGATGAATACCTTACATCGTCTACTATAATCCATACCAGACGAAATATAAGGTGTAGTGAAGTGAGGTAGATATTGTGAAGAGTTCTTTGTCGAAGGACTGTATCAAGTATTTCAAGTCTGTTTTCATTCATATTGAAAAAAATCAGAATAATCGGTTTCAAAAATTTGGTTTGACAAATTACGTTAGTTTCATATGATACCTACAAAAGTAGATATAACACCAAAATGGAAAGCAGCGATACAGTGGAAAGGAGATTATGGAATTTTTTTTTCACATGTCCGGAGTAGGAACGTTGCCTGCGGGGTCACCCCCTCCTCCTCCTCTTCCTCCTCCCCTCAGCCAGCTGATATAGTTGGTAAAAAGTTGGAAAAAAAAATAGAAAAATTATGCCAACTATGTAAACTTACCAACATGAATTTAAAACTCTTAAAAACATAACTTTAGTACCGAAAACTCAAACTTTTTCAAAATTTCCCCTTCGCTTCGCTCAGGAACATATATATCTTTAAATTCTTTCGTTTTTGTCCAACTTGATGAAAACGTCTAAGAATGCGATTTTAGTGCTATGGGTGGGTCGAAAAAAAACATGACTCAGATTTTGACCCAACTCACGTAGCTGGTTGACTGTGAGTTGAAAACCCACCATACAAAGTTTTGTGACCCTAGCTTGAAGGGGGTGGAGCTATGGGTCCTAAAAGTGGGTTCATTTTCGAAAAAAAAAAGGATTTTCGTCATTTTCACCCCCTAAAAGTGGTGTAGAACCTCGGTCACAGAGCACAAATGAGGCAATTTCAGTTTCTACGTCTCCCTGTACTATTGGCATCTCGATCCGATACCACTTAAACCACCTACGAGGGGGTTGAAAAGTTGCAAATTGTAAAAATCGACATATTTCATTTTTCAAAAAAATCCAATAAAACGGCTTTCACCTCAATAACGATTTCAAAAAAATTTACTGCCTAGAAAAGTGAATTCCAATTGAAATTGCTGAAAAGTGTTGCGTTGCAGGGTAGCCAACTGAAAAATTGATTTTTAGGTGTAATAATCGAAAATTACTTGATAATTATGACTAATTTCAACGATCTCGAAATTAGGAGGTTGGCAAACCCTGTAATGCCAAAATTTTGAGCAAGTTCAATTAGAATTCTGTGTTCTATGCTGAACAATTTTTTTGGAACCATTATAAGGGGGTAAAAATAACCAAAAACCGCTTTGTTTTTTTTTAATGGCCCCCTTGAGGATCTATAGCTCCACCTCCCCTTTCAACTAGGATCGCAAAATTTTGTGCGGTAGGTTTTCAACTTAAAGTCAACCCTCTACGTGAGTTTGTTCAAAATCCGAGGTATGTTTTTTTCGATCCACCTTAACGTACAAGTCTCTAGTATTCATTTCGTTTTTTTTTTTCAATTTGGGGAATATGAGTATTTAAAACTTCTAAAAATACAATTTTAATGCTAAAAAATCCAATTTTTTCAGAATTTTGTCTCCGCTTTGCTCGGGCATAAAAATATTTATCGTTTGTTTCAATCTTGTGACCCCAAGCCCCAAAAACAGTGCTTTTTACTCCACAGAAATCATGTATGTATTTCATTTAGTAAAAAAAGTTGGAAAAGTTGGTAAAAGTTGTAGATTTGAGTTGATAAATTTTTCTTCTCCCTCCCCCCCCCCCTCGGAAGTTGGTTTCACTACATCGCTGGTCCAGAGTTATTCTTAGGAGAGCTGTTTAATTTTTTAGATTTTGAACTCCATCTTGTGAACGAAGGTTCTTTCAATTTGTAGTGTAGAAGTTCAAAATATTTTAGTGAAATCATGAAAACAAAATCAAGTAAAACGTAAAACACTGTAAATTCTTTCCAGACAATTATTAAAATTAAATAAGCAAAAAAAGCACGCATTTCGGCGGTATTTTATTATTTTTTTCAAATTTAATACTTGAATTTTTGTCTTTTTTTGACTTTAGAATGACGCGAAGTTAACGCGGTCTTGTTTAATTCATGTTTCATGACAAAAGGAGAGGAAATATGAGGGTTTTCACCTTTTTGACCTTGAAAAAAAGGCTCTAGGAAATTAAAATTTGGTATGCACATTTAGTTTGGGCCGTAGATGTTCCTTTTGGGGGTTCCGACTTTTTAGCTCCATTGCATCCCTTCGCAGTACCAGAAAAATTGATTTTTTGATAGGTTTTTCTCATTTTTTTCATTTTTTGAATTTGTTCCTCGCATAACTCCCTTCCAAATGGAACTAGGAATTTGAAATTACGTATGTATATTTAGTAGCGACCTTAGATGCGCCTGTTGGGGGTCTCGACTTTTAAGCCCCATTTCACCCCTTTACAGACCCAAATATGTCGTTTTTTGGTGGTTTTTTCTTATTTTTTGAGTTTGTTCCTCGCATAACTCCACTGTCACGAAAATCAGACTGAAAAAGTATCGCTTTGCTTTTCTTTTTCATTCTACCAATTCTTTTTTTCCAGAGCTCATCAATGGAAAAAGCATTGAGATAAAAATTCGAATTCTCGAAATTATTCAAAAACTTTGGTTTAGGTTAGTAGATCGAACTAAATTTTAACGCTGAATACGAATTTTAGATGAGGTTTTTCATCGGACACGTTTTTCATCTTAAAACTGATGATTTGACCTTTCAATTGAACATTTTGAGCCAAAAGTTTGAACTGAGTCAAAACTGATGAAAGATTCGAGTTTTGCAACCCAAAATTGGAATATAAGCGACATATTTCCAAATTTCTAATTTTTGAGTCAAATGTTATAAGTTTGTGATAGGTGCCTATTTTTGAGCATGACTGGAACCGGGTTGGATAAAGAAAATTGAAAAAAAAAATTACACACAATTTGCCTATCGTTGGCTGCAAATGGTATCAGAGAGTTTGAAATCGGCTTAACTTTGACTCAAATGGCAGAGTTTTAAAATATTTGTTGAAAAAATTTTTGAGTTTGGTCGCGTTTTTTTTTTTTTTTTTTTTTTTTTTTAATTTTTTTTGTAAAACGACTTTGAAAAATTTTTTAGTTTGGGCGGGTTTTTTTTTTTTTTTTTTTTTTTTTTTAAATTTTTATGTATAACGACTTTGAAAATCAATTTCACGAAAAAACCGAGTACATTAGGTAAAGGTATAGACTTTTTTCTGAATATATTAGGATATTTACTTTTATTCGAAGACAAAATTAAAATTTCACTATGTAGTGATACGCAAAGGCCGTTGCAAAATCACTGAAACTGTTGGAAAACGAATGCCATTTGAAAAAACAAAAAAAGAAAGGTTCAATGCACAAAGTATTCAAAAATCACAAAAAAAGTTTACCGAAGGCAGTAATAACGGAGGTTTAAATTTTGAGCACAAAAAATCGATACTCATATTTTTCAACCGGCCATAAAACCCTTTTTATGAAACTTATTTTCAAAATCAAATACATTTTCAAAATATAAAAACTCTGAACTTTCCAAAAATGTGTAATAGTTCTAGGTTTAAACTTTTCATGATGGAATAATTACGAGTTGAAAAAAACGTTGATTTTGACATGTCGCTTTGGAGGTATTGAGACTTATGACCAGTGGGTATGTTGTATTTTTTAACATTAGATAACGGGCATGCCATTTTTCAATTCTTTTTTTACACCTACATCATTCTGAAAAAGGAAATTTTTTTCATATCAACAAATTATCTACAGACTGAAACTCTACCAGGAATATAATTAATTCGTACTCAGTTCATAGATAGGTAATTGTTTAGTTCTTATATTTAGTTCTCTAAACAAATCACTCATATGTACAAGATTGATAAAGGTTAGTATTAAAAATTATAGCAATACTACAAGACTGCCTTACACTAACCTAAGCTAAGATACCAAGATGCTCCAAGAACCGGATACCTGTTCTGTTAAGCTATACGTACTACATTGTACAAACGTGTAAGACTAGAAAAGATAGGCGATTGGTTGTTTTTCGCCATAACGACACGAGTATACCCAATCGCTGAACAAATATTGAAAGTATTAAAGGGGCGTAATGAAATATTCCTTATACTAATCGCTGGCATAACGTATAGACATGTACCTGGTTTTATTCTTGAGGTATCGGTATGTGTAAACGGTTTGTGTGTTTGATGCATTCACCGAGTGCTGAGATAACAATTTTTAGTTGAAGTCTGATGTTCAGTTGCTTGTGGTATTTGGTGTAGCGTAAAGTACTTATAATTTTATGTTGAATTGCGAATTTAAAAGTGAGTTGTTTATTTTTGTATTTTTTATTTCATTTTACCTTAATTCGATTTCAATGATGTATAAGGTACAGGTATTAATTATGCAAGTGATCATAACGAGCCAAGAGATAATATACTAGTACGATGCTATTGACATATTGATCAATTTTTCAATATACCATTCGTATTTTTAATGTTTCGGTGTAGTATTTAAATTAAAATTCTTTTTGAAATTTAATATTCATGCATTTATTATGCTTGGTAAAACATTCTCTCCTGTAATGTGCATTCTCGAAGTACATATTGTTTACTTTTAAAAATGAGTTCATTAATTTTCTATAAAATAGCTGAGGATTTTTTTCGGTAAGTGTTTTGAAATTTGGTGTAATCAATTTTTGAAAAATATACTGAGAAATAAGTGTGAGAAAAACCAAACAAAGAATAAGAAAACAAGAATTTGATAAATGGCCTTGAAAAAGAGAATCAAAATGTAGTAAAGTAGAGTAAAACGACTTTTCAGTGTCATTAGGCTTGAATTGTTTCGCTGAACTGAAACTGCAAAGAAAATTCAAACCAAAAAAAAAAAAATAAGATTAAATAAATCGAATATTTCACTTTAATTTTGAATGCTAAAGTAGACAAGTATATTTTATCAAAAAGAAATCAACTCTCAGTTAATTGAACTAAATTCCACCTGAAAATGTGAATCATGCATAGCATTTTACGAAGGCCTGAATCAGTCTGAAAATTTTCATCCAATTTTACTCTGAAAGTGCTAGAGGTACCGACTTACTGATACTTACCCAATAGTAAACTGTTTGAAGTGCTCAGAATGAAAATCTAAATGAAAACAATTTCCTGAAAAGTTGTAGTTTTTAAACTATACGTCACCAACACGTAAGATTTGTTTCATCACCACATACCGCATTAAAGTACCACTTTGTATTAATTTCATCATTTATGAATAATTTTTAAAACTGCTTTTTAATCGTAGATGTCTGCTGTGTGTTTTAGTGGATCCGCATATAAGAACGCCGCAAATTTTTGTACCTATAGCGCCATTTATTTGGCCTCCGCCGAGTATATTGTTCTCTTATTCTTCATCACTATTCCAAAAAAAATACCTGGATGGGCTCTTGGACAAGAAAAGTAATTACAACATCGAGAGCTTATCCAAATGCGAAGTTACAGGTATTTACTGTGTTTTTTATTTTACTTTTTCAAATACCTAAGTACATCAATTTTATTTATCTGATCCAAAATACACCTTTGGACTTTTAATAATTCAGTGCGCTGAAAAATTTATCATTTTGAAGTTAACGTTGCTCTTTTAACTTGCAAAACCAAAACCATCATATCCATAGGCGGATCTAGGGGAGAGGGCGGCCGGTCTAGTTCCTTTGACTCGATCGATTTTTTCCGACCAATTTTGATTTTTTTTTCCAAATTCCATACGAAAAAAGTAGATTTTGGTTGTTTGCGTGATGTAAATTCCACAAATCACAATCACGTGATTGCACCTTCGAATACGACCCGCGCGTAATTTTCATCTTCTAAAAGATAATGCGATATATCTCAACCTAGTCGTCATCTGGCCAGTGTTGCTAGATTTGGTAATTTTATCGCAAAATGAGCGACTTCAGGTTACTGAAAATCACCCAAAAATCAAAGTGGGCAACTACTCTCAATTCGGACTACTTGAGATTTCTTCACCCCCCCCCCCCCCCCCCCCCCATCGAATGTGTTGCTAGTGTTACAACTACAAGTCTATTTCTGAACTGTCAAAGCTGTCCAGCGTTCTATCCTAAAAATAAAATAAAAAAATTGATGAAAAATGTAAATTGTAATTATTTTAATTTCCTAAATGACAGCTTTAAGTTTGCAAATTGGCGATTTTACCTTCATCGAATCTGGCAACACTGCATCTGGCTACTGTACTATTTACTGAGTTGATCAATTTTTATTTAATCAAGTGTACTTGAAATTTTACATTTTGAGTTCCTTTTTCATGACTAACCCTCTTAAATTTCAGCCCCCCAGTCAATTTTTTACAAACCTGGCACAAGTTTAGCCCTTCATGACCATCATATCTATTACCTAATATACCTACTAATGAAAAATTTTAATAACTGACTGGCTTTATAGGAAGTACGTAACCAGATTTCGTAGCTTTTAAGTCCTCAACATTCATGCATTCATTTGATTAGGTGCATGTTTTAATTGAGAATAGAAATGTATGGTTACAAGTGGTATTAAAAAATTGAATTTTTTATACCACTTTGATGGAATAAACCTGGTAAAATCAGGAAAAATTGATTTTCAAAATTCAAATAGAAAATCAAGTATCGTAATACGTAGCTTTTTGAGATGGATTTTCGTAAAATAGAAGAGATGATACGTAAATTTCTCATTCATGGGGTAAAGAAAAGAGCGCTCTGCGATGATTTCTCTTGACCAGTGGTAGGGTTACAAGTACGTATTGGAATGAACAGATGAAACCCACAAAAGGCACATCTCGGGCACCTACTAAATCTACTCATCAAATTTCACCTTATCAGCTTAATTGGGAGAGGTGATATAACGAGGAGCTGAAAACTAGTTTAAAAAATAAGAAAAACCACAAAAAAAAACTTTTTCGGGTCTGTGAAGAGGTACAATGGGGCTGAAAATCGAAACTCCCAAAAGGCACATCTAAGACATCCACAGAATCAACATACCAAATTTATCCTCCTAGCACAATTGAGGGGAAGAACATGCAAGAGACAAAGTCAAGAAATATGAAAAAAACTACCCGAAAACTACACTTTCAAGGATGTGAGGAGGTGAAATGGGGCTGAAAAGGCAAAATCATAAAAAAAAAGCTCAACTAGGACTCTTGATAAAAGTACATGTGAAATTTCAACTCAATTTGGAGGGAGATATGCTTGAGGCAAACTCAAGAAATATAAAAAGCTGACTAACAAATTACATTTTCAGAACTTTGAGGGGATATAATGTCCCCCCCCCTCGACACATCTGGGATCTCTACTAAATGTATATGTTGAATTCCAATCCACTACCTCAATTTGGAAGGAAGGCATGTGTTGAACGGACTTTTTTTCAATATCAAAAAGAGGAAAACTTCTCACTTTTTGCTTCTTAATAGACATAAACCTGCTGATTTTTGGATACGTTATACAACTTTTAATTTTCCATTGATTGGTTTAAAAATGAACAATTTTTATCATTTTAAATTTTCAACACCCCCTCTCCAAGATTTGGGCATAACTGAATTGATCGAAGGTCATCTTGACTAAAAAATATCACATTCGCCGCAATCTAAGTATACTGATCTAATTAGATCTATTTTGGCCAGTACCTATCGAGCAAAGTAATGACCTTTAACTTCAGGGAATAAATAAGTGAATGGAATAAATATCTGCCATGGCTAAAAATAATGGTTCCAATGGTCTTCTAGGACTCCAAAACGGATTTCGTTAATACACCCCCCTCCCCCCTTCCCATCTACTGAAGGTTCATAGCTCATAGTAGCCGGTTCTTCATTGACAATATGGTATAGAAAATCAGACTAATTATCGCATAAGGGACCTGAATCAGGCTGATTACACATGCTAATTATAAATTTAGTAATAAAGTTTTCTTTAGTCCATTTCTTTTTCTTCAAGATGCTTGAAATTTTAAAATACTTGCATGGTGAAAAAATCATCCTTCGTATTTATAAAATATACCTATCAATCTTTCGGTGTCCTGAAAGTAACTGGTGAATGAAATTGAAAAATTTTTACATTGCAATAATGCTCCAAGGATCAGTCGTTGAAATGTTGAAAAATAATTGCGCTTAGTCGGTCAATTTTTTTGGAAATAAGAAATTTTGAAAATTTGTCTCCTTTTATTTCCAAAACGATAAAAACTGTGCTCGAAAAGGGAGGGCTCAATTCCAAACTGTATAGAACTTAGAACCTGGTCAGAAAACCTAAAAATAAAAGGTTACAATTTCGATGTTCAGCCGATAGAAAAAAAATCAGGTACAATTGCTGACAAAAAAATAAAAATTTTTTCAGCCTAGTTTTCAGTCTAGAAAAGTGAATTACAATTGAAATTGCTCAAAATTTATGCGTTACAGAGTAGCCAATCTTTCAATTCCAAGATCGTTTGAAATGATTGCCATAATTTTCAAGAAATGTTCAGTTTTTACACCTAAAAATCAATTTTTCTGTTGGCTGCCCAGTAAAGCGGAACTTTTGAGCAATCTTAATTAGAATTCACTTTTCTAGAATACAAAAATTTTTTGAACCCATTGCTGAAATAAAAAGTCATCTTATTGCCTTTTTTGAAAAATTAAATATGTTGGTTTTTACGATCTGGTAGGTGGTTATAGGTGGTATCAAGTCGAGATGCCGATGGCACAGGGAGACGTAAAAACTAAGATCGCACTTTTCACCTCTGTAAAAATCCGCGTTTATTTCAAAAATGACCCCACTTTGAGGACCCATAGCTCCACCTCCTTTTGAGCTAGGGTTACAAAATTTTATGCGGTGGGCTTTCAACTCAAGTCAACAACCTACGCAAATTTGATCAAAGTCCAAGTTTTTTTTGTTTTAAATCTACCCTAATGTATTACCTATTTGTTTGCTAAAATTTATATTTTTGAAAATCGAGGAAATGGAGGAGTAGAAACTTTAGTATTGGATACCGATACTTACACATATTATTAGTTGCGTAAATATCTGATCTGATGAAAGAGAACAGGAATATTTTTTCTGGGTAATGGTTTCATTGGGTCTGGTATCTGTAAAAAAAAAAAATGGTAAATTAGCTCTAGTCCATACTCTTGTTAGTTAGCAACCTCGCGTTTTCGATGCAAAAAATATTTCAATTTCTCAATAATATACCATTCACTTACGTGTACATGAAATGAGAACCCAATAAATTAGTAGGTACTAGGTACTTGGTACTAGGTGTGTGATGTTCTGATGTACAACTGCGGTTATGTATATGTATATATATATATAGTTACATATATCTACCAGCCCAAGACGCGTGCTCCCATACCTTTTATGTTCAATGTATACATAAAACAAAGGT
Organism: Ferrisia virgata; assembly: GCA_900060175.1. NCBI lineage: Eukaryota > Metazoa > Arthropoda > Insecta > Hemiptera > Pseudococcidae > Ferrisia > Ferrisia virgata. Next base: position 14,056 of record FIZR01007933.1, read on the forward strand.
TTCCTCTACCAGCATATGTTCCAAAACATCATTGTTTCACCTGTCGTTTTTTGTTTTGTCGCTACTACCTACATTATTCAGTTGCATCTTTCAACCCATAATAGCCTAAGTTGATTCATATATGTATATGTGTGTGTTTTTTATTTCACTACAGATGAGGAAAGACCTTTAAATCTATCAGTTAAGCAGAAAAAAACTGGAGATATATGGTCTCCCGCTATTATATGCGAACGCGAAGATAACGCCGAGCAAAAGTTACCATTTAAACAATCTACTCAAAATGAGAAAACATTTCAAGTAAGAAGTTTGAAAAATTTATCTAGGTTTCCGCTTGCGGTAATACAATTGTGGCTTTTCTTTGTAATTTTTTCAGTGTAAGCAGTGCGGAAAAGTATTCAAACGTTCGTCCACATTATCTACTCATTTATTAATTCACTCGGATACCAGACCTTATCCTTGTGAATTTTGTGGCAAACGATTTCACCAGAAGTCTGACATGAAAAAGCATACCTATATTCATACAGGTCAGATGGATTCGATTAAATTGATTGTAATTAGTCGTACTCTTTCGCGTCAGTTTAAAAGAAAAAGTCTTACCCTATATGGTTTCACCGACGTTGCTTTCTGCCAAGTACTGTGTTAGGGTGAGAAGTACCCTTGAACGTGTTTACTTATCGTTTTATACGAACCTTGTGCATAACGATAAAATTGACGTGTTTGTTGAAATTGTAAAATAATCGAGAGCGACTTGAGATTTTTCAAACGTGTTTTCTTCTTTCCATTGTTATCATTTCAATTTCTATGCACGTTGTTAATAATGACATACGCAAATTTCACGTCAATACGAAGTTAATTTCTTCAAAAATTTTACTCTCAGTTCTACACTAATTGAAATCTATCTTCGATTTTTGAGCATCGAGAGATAACAGTAAAGACGATTTTGGATTTCAATTCCAATTCATTTAATTAACAAGTGTAGGGTACAAAAATTACTTCTCTGATATATTGTTAAAGACATTTGCACACTCAAGGAGGAAGGAAATAGAAGGCTGTAGCCTGCTGCTAAAAATATTCAAAAATCCATTTTAAAGCTAATTACGAAATAATGTGATTTCAACACGGGCCGCTTTTTCTGAACCGCTCCCTTTTGATATTTTCAAACATTTTTATACTCTCCTTTCGCTCAAATTTTATTTCATCTTTCATTTCGAAGAAATTTTTTTGAAAAATAATACATTAGTATCTACTAGCTCTCATTTTTTTTCAAATTCTAGCCCTTCCCTATAAAAACACTCTGAGTGCGCCTGTGATTGAAGAAAGCCAATATGCATTATAGTGCAGTCGAAAAATGTGAAGAAAGGGGTAAAAACCCGCACAAAATGATTAGGGAAGGTTTTTTGGTTCGTCGTACTCGTGAAGGTGCGTTATTAAACATATCCAAATTCTCAAAAATCCTGCTATTCTATCTTCCCCTCCCTTTAAATACTTTTTGTGGAGTCTTACCTCCTGCAAAGTAACACTGTTGTAAAATTAAAGACAGGCATTGAAAAGCATTAAAATTTTATGCTGATTACAAATATTCAACTTAAAATATCGACACTGTCATTTTCCAAAAAGCAAGATCAGTTAAGAATGGTGAATCGGCCTCCAGGTGGAATATTCAAACTACCCAGTACAAGTTGGTCTCCAAGGTCTGGAAAGTCATCGGTAAGAATTTTAGGTCCTTACTTCACCACTGGACTTTTCTATTGCCCTCAGTATGTGGTTATATTTATCATATACCGGGTTCAACTGAATTATTTCATATGAAAGCTCAGTTGGTGAAGTAGGAGGCCAAAATTTTACCAATGACTTTTCAAACCTTGGGGACCAACTTGTACCGAATAGTGTGAAAATTCTAGCTGGTTTTCGATTCATCATTCTTGACTGGTCATGGCTCTTTGAAAAATAACAGTTTTTCAAACTTTGAAGCCCAAAAATTAGGGGTTTCAAAGAAGTGTCGATATTTTAAGTAGAATATTTGTAATCAGCGTAAAATTTCAGTACTCTTTAATACCACACTTGTAATTTTACAATAAAGTCACTTTAGGGGGGCCAGGACTCCACAAAAAGCAGTTAAAAAGGAGAAATGGAAAAGCAGGATTTTTTGAAGATTTTGGATGTGTGTAATAACGCATCGTAACGAGTACGATGACCGAAAAAAACCTTCCCTAACTATTTTGTCTGGTTATATTGTAGCAGCTTAGAAGATCAATTAGATCATTTTTGGAATGATGAGATATTTAGTTATTATAATCTTTCCAAAACAAAATTCTGTACTTGACTCGAAATAGACCAAAGTCGCTCAAATTCAGCTAATGGGCTCCAATTGGTGGCAGGTTAGATATATATGAGTAGAGATGACTTTATGTCAAAAATTTGGGAAGGGGTACAGAGAGAGTAAATTGCAAAAATTATTCGCATTCGTGCCAATCGATGAAGGATCAAAGTTGTACAACATACCTAAAAATAAATTTCCTACCTTAATTAAAAGGAGGATAAGGGGAGACGGGCGAGGTTTATAAGTTTATCTGGCGTCACCACCCTTTCTCTCCTATCGTTCTGTTAGGAGGTAAAAATTTGGCGTGACAAAGACGGCTTAAAAGTGAAGAAAATTGATCAAAAGTCACGAAAAAAATATTAAAAATTGCAGTCTTTACCCAATTTTTAGTAATTTTAAACGATTTTTTTTAATTTTTGGTCAATTTTCACCCGATTCTCAACATTTTTTCATGATTTTTAATCAATTTTTTGTACTTTTCAGCTATTTTTATCAAATTTTTACCCAAATTTTGCTTTTTTTTTCACATTTTTGGTCAGTTTTTATTTGTTTTTCAACGTTTTCACTTGATGTTGATGACTTTGTATATAATTTTTTTCATATTTTTGGTAAATTTTCACTTAGTTTTTACCATTTTCTCGTAATTAGTGATCAATTTTTTGCATTTGTTATCTATGTTTGCCTCAAATTTTTATGCAATTATCATTGTTTTGACATGGATAAGTCTTAGGGAGGGGGGGGGGGGTCATTTTCTGAAAATGTGACTTCTTTGGTGTAACGATGTGAATTTTTGAAATTTGTGAGAGTAGTTTGGGCTGCTGACAACACATCTGTTATTAGTTTTTTCTACTCTGGGTTGATTCACCTATCTTATCAGCCGATACCCTTTTATTTAAATAATTTTTTTGAATATTATTTCCAAACATTATATTTTTGGGATAATTCGGGATCTCTTTCTCAAAGTGGGACACCGTGCCATGACACCCAAACTTATAGGGGTATTACCATTGTCTGTGGGCTTAGTAGGGATCTCAGTACATAATGTACATCTAAATCAAGATAATCTGTCGAGAACATATCTTGACTTTGTGACTTTTCAGTTACTCTTCTACAATTCTGAAGAATGAACAGGTAGAGGAACTCTTTGCTAAATTGAACCCCGCTGTACATTGAATTTTTATTCTGAAATTTGATGGGTGCATAGGTGGGTAACATAGGTATTGCAGGCTGTGCCTTTTGTGTGACTCGACACTTCCCCCTGAAATCTTGAATACGATGATGATACTTATTTTTTTTTAACTACTCGTTGAGTGAGGTTGAGTATTTTGGATACTGTCGAACCATCTCGAGTTAAACTTATCGTGGATACTAACTTTCTATTTCTGGCAAAAATATCCAGCCAATGAATGTGATCTGAAATAAATATCTACTTTATTTGTAGGATTTTCTGCTTATTTTTAACCTTTTTTAAAATATCTATGTGCCGAATAAGAAGTGAAAATTTGTCGAAAAGGTTTCAGTAATGAAACTCATGAAAAATTCACAAAATACGAATCGTGTAAAATGAAAATAATTTCAAAGGTTTTAGGTATCTAATGCTACCCACGATTCGTTACGAGTGATTATGAGTATAGGTAATTCCAAAGAGCTGTATAATTATATCTATGCCATTAAATCACGCGATTAGTTTTCGTTAGCTTATCAATAATTAAAACGAATTTCGCAGATAAGCGACATCGGTTAAAAATGAATAATTCAATCGATGAAAAAACCTCATAAATTTACGGGGAAAAAGGTAAAAATTATACGCTTTTTGGGTTGACCATTATGAAGTACGTGTCGTGTCAAAAATTGTAAAAACTGTTTTTAATATGCACCTCTTTTACTTGTCTCTCTCTCTAAAGTGTACGAACTCATCATCTGTCATCGTACATAATGACAACAATGATAACGTATTAACCCCTAAATTTTCCACGTATAGTTAATGATAATTTGTCTCGAATACCCTATTATTATAAGCTGCGTCATGACTATATAGACCAGTGTGTAATCATGTACCCCACAATTATCATCAGTCGGTTTGCTTTTAATTCGTCAACTTGGAAAATTAATAAATCGCATATTCGTTTTACTTTTCTAATATGCATGTAGTGTACCTACCTTCAACCTATATCTACCTAAATTCTATGTATTCGGGCAAGTAATGTAGAGTGTCAGTTTTTTAATAATAGCTATAAAGTGGTTTGCTTGTTTTCAATGCACGAGTTGACAATACCAACATTAATCGATTATACACATACACGTTATTAAGGTACCTTACCTATACCTCTATACCTACGAGTACTTACTTCAACAGCTCATCTTTTTGATAAAGTGTTTACGTTGGTAAAATGTGATTTTAATATTTATTTATTCTTCTCTTCTTTTTAATATTCCAGGTGAAAAACCGCATAAATGCGTCATATGTGCGAAAGCTTTCAGCCAATCCTCTAATTTGATAACGCACTTGAGAAAACATACTGGTTATCGACCATTTTCCTGCGGTTTATGTGATAAAGCTTTTCAAAGGAAAGTTGACCTTCGAAGACATCGCGAAGGACAACATCCCGGCTCACCTTCTCAACAATGTCAAATTTCTAGTACGACGTCGATCAGTTTTTCAAAATCTGTACATGTGGAATGGAATTCTTCGAAATGAACGTTTTTTTTTTTTGTTTTTTTTTCTACGAATCGAAATGGTAAATTGAAAAAAAAAGCGGTATGGTGGATGACGTTTTGAAAGACAATGAATCATTTCGCATGTTGTTATGTAGTTTTTCAAATACCTACCTGCGTTCACTACAGACATTCTGTTTAATGTAGAAAATTACGACATACTGATTTTTAATTACAACTTCTGGTTACCAGCTGTCCAAAGTATCGTTGAATTTTTTTTTCTTCTCTTAATTTTCAAAAATCTGCCCGGAGTCTTGACGTATTTGATGGTTATTGCAGTTTCGTTAAACGAAAACAATTTTGTTGATGTTCTTGAAATATAATGCTAGGATGGACCAAATTTTGATTTTTTGGGAAAATTGCAAACGGTGGGGGTCACAATGGTTACGAAATGACATCAAAAGGATGTGGTAAAAATTTTAACTCTGTAACTCAATTTTTTCAACTGCAAAATTGACTCAAAAGTTCAAAAAAATTGAAAAATTTACAAATTCGAAAAAAAATTGAGAATTTTCATCATTAATGGAATTATTGCATATTTCAATTCGAAATGATAATTGACGGCAAGTTTTCACCATTATCCTTATTTTCGGTGTTTTTTAAAAAATGTAATTTTTTGCATTTTTTCACGATTTTCTGTAAAACCATCGAAATGGATGTTGGGCATTAATTTTAAATGACAAGCCTAATATTTCCATTTCATCTCCTGTAGTCGATCTTTCAGGGACACTAAAAAAGAGAACCATTTTTCACGTCTTTTTTTGTATTATAAATAAATTTCTTAAAAATTGAAAGAAACACTTGTCTAAAAAATTTTATCAAATGAAAATATTTCATCTATTTTAAACTTTCAAAAGCAATTTTTCACTTTTTTCTTTCTTTTCGTTTCTTTTTCTTTTTTTTTTTTTAATCATTTATACTGTATTTTTGTACGATGGGTGCCTATCGAGGATCCCTGAAAATGTAAAAGTGACAAGACAATTGTACTCAGAGCATTTTATCTAAAATTTTTAATAATGCAAAAAAATTATTGCGCCTAATCTTCTACTTGAAATTGATGAAATTTTTCGGAGGATTGTAAAAAAACACAAAAAGTGTCATTTTTCAAAAACTGCTGAAAAAAGGACTAATATTGAAAACTTACCGTCAATGATCATTTTGGGTTAAGATATGTGCAATAGTTCCATACTTTTTTTTTTAATTTTCAACCAATTTATTTTTTGATTTTTTGAGAATTTTTCAAAATTACGAATTGTGAGTCAGTTTTGCGAGTTAAAAAAATTGAATTGGGAAGCTGAAATTCTTACCACATCCTTTTGAGGACATTTTACAATTATTGTTGACCTGCAGTTTACGTATTTCCCCCCAAAAAATATAAATCTTTACAAGTAGTAGGTATTTCTCTGTCTTAATCAATGGCCAGAATGTAAATAAATCACCTTCGTCCATTATCAGTTGATTTTGAAGTGATGCTATTTGGACGCTGACTGTGGTTTGTTTACAGTCTTATCATCGACTTAAGGCAGAGGAATACAACCCTCGTGGATTTGTATTTCCTCTTAGACACTAGTTTTGTTGTTTTATTTGAAACTATACTTATGCATAAGATTTGTGTTATTTATCGTTTCTCTTAAATATATATTTTGTGTTTGTTTCAATATTTGTGCTACGTAAAGTGGCGTATCAAATGGCAGCTACTGTATAGTTCCTCTTTTTAAGTGTGAGGATAAGAAATCAAAAATCAGCATTTTAATACGTTTCAAAACTCTGAATCTTGAATTTTACTGCTTATTTTCACGTAAAAATTTAGGAAAAATTGCTCAGGGGAAGGATTTGAACCCGATACTCCCCTGGTATGTACGTCATTGCTTCTAATACGTTCCTTTCTAAGTACATGAGTGGTGAATTTCAGTAGATTTTTATCATTCCTCTAAAACACTGAAGAACTCTTTCTAATAAATATAGGCGGAGTTTGGTGATTTGGTTTGGAAGCTAAGCTCTGAGGATGGTGAATAAACAGAAATTGAATGAATATTTACATTTGAGCTAGTTAAAAATGTTTTTGCGGAGGGGGGGGGGGGGAAAGTTTTAATTTTGGTGTGAAATGGAAATGCGTGAATGCTCGAACGAAGTGAGGGCGAAATTTACTAAAAAAAAACGTAAAAAATTATCGAACTTCGATATTCAGTAAAAAATATTGATGGCTAGGAATATCGAACGATATTTGTTCGATGTTGTGGGAAAATATCGGTATCCCGATATATTGTATCAATATTGTCAATACTAAATTATTTTCTTCTAAAAGTTGAAATGTAACCGAGAACAGAGCCTTTGTGTGTTTCAAAGACTACCAATCAAATTTATGAAATTTCTCAAGTACATATTCATTTCAGAGATGGCTTGTTCATTATATTGACGTATTGGACATTTGTCTGCTGGGTAGTAACATAAAAATTTTCGACTTCAAATGGGGAGGGGGGAGGGCGTGTATTGAGATTTTTTTAAAACAAATTATTCGTAGCAAACAACTCCATTTGTTGTAGCAAAAAGCTCCGCTTGTAGCAGAAAAAACTGCTTAATTTGTTAAAATAAGCAGTTCTGTTCGTGAAAGTAAACCGTTCTGTTTGTTGCAGATAACAGCTCTGTTTGTCCAAAAAAACAGCCGTTTGCCATCGCAAAAAGTTATTTTGGTTGTAGCAAATAGTTCTGTTCGTCAATGCAAACAGCTCAAATCCATAAGATTTTTTTATCAAAGTGAACGCTCTTTTTTCGTAGCAAACGACTCTATTTTCCGTAGCAAAAAACTCTTTTTGCCATAGCAAAAAGTTTCATTTGTCAAATTTTTTTGTTGAAACCAACAGCTCCTTTTTCTGCTCTGTTTGTCAAAACAAACAGCTCATATGTCAGATTTTTTGTCAAAGTAAACAAATGTTTTTGCTGCAGCAATCAGCTTCATTTGTCGTAGCAAACTGCTCTATTTGTCAAAGCAAATAGCACAAATCTGTGCTCATCTTTACATTCTTTCTTCAAAACTTCAGTTCTTTTTCAATTTTCTTATAAAAAAATCAACTGCTTTTTCCATGTTTAAAAATAGGATTCATAAAACTGTTGTTTTCCAACTTTTCTGTAAAAATATAAAAATTCCAATTATTTTTTTAAAATATAAAGTTTTAATCTTCATTCAGAGTGCATATATCAGACTAGAATAAAAACTGTTTAGGTGTAAAACGACATTAAATTATATATATATATTTTTTTTACAAGTACAACTTATCAATTAATACAGCAATAATGTTTAATGAGTAGGTAAAACGTCAAGCTATTATGTAAGATCATCACAAAACAAATTTCACAAATGACAAAAAATCACAATAATATTTTGTAACTTTTTTTGACGATGAATCAAAAATGAATACATTTTTAGGATAACAGTTTAATACACTTAAAGTTCATTGTACCACATAAACCAACCACATAATAGATACATGTGGTAATCTCTGCGAAGCTAAATAAAAATTTTAATTATTAATCGAAAGCTTAAAATATAGGCAGTATTTCAAGAGATAAATTCCCTTCCTGGGAAACTCTTCGGAGGTGGAGGTGGCTCCGGAATCATCGGACTGTTTAAATTTTCTAAAGTAATCTCGACTGTTCTACTTCTACCATCGAATATATCTGATACCATGCTTTGAGTAGAAGTACTTTTATGTGACGTAATATTTCGCACTTGTAATACAGATGTGGATTTTGTCCGTGGTGACGCCTCGTTGAATTGGTTCAATACAAATGAATCATTTTCTAGCGGGTTTTCCATGATCGTACTGTCAATTAAATCCGATTGATTGGATTTCTTGTTCTTTTTACGATTTTTACTTCTAGCTGCATTTTCTCTTTGTTGGTAAATATTTGCAAAAATGAAAATATTTAGTAAAAGTAAAAAACAACCCACAGCTACAGTAATGGTTAAAGCAATCGTGTAGTTTTGATAATGACGATTGACTATTTTACGCAGTAGATTACTATTATTTTCGTATATATTATCGCCATATGGTTGAATAGTGAATGATGTGTTGTAAGCTGAGAAATTTGTACAATTTGTAGTCATTTCTGTATGATCGATTTTATACAGGTTCGAAGTAGATTTAAAAAATGTTGTGATTTTAGGTGTAGCTGTCGTAGGTACCACAAAATCCACAGTGACAGGAATAGGCTTATTGATAGGTTTATAAGATTGTAGTCGTACCAAACCTGGAACAAAAAAAAAAAACTCAATAGTTATCAAGTACTAAGCGGACCCTTGTTTAAAATTTCAAAATTTACATAAAAAAATTAAAAAAAATTTCTTTATTAATTTTTTAGTAAATCACATGAGACCAAAAAAAAAGTTTTGCGATTTTTCCAAGGCCCTACTCTCGTTTTCATAAACTTTTTCATTGGTTTGACGACTTCTAGTTAAATTTTCCAAAATTTTGGAGGTTGAATTGACGAGTAAAAACCAACAAGAACGAGAACGTAGAACCGAACAAAACTAAATAAAGAACAAGAACAGAAAACGAGAACAATATTTCAAATACCACGAAGAATAAGAACAAAACGAAAACAAAATCTACAAATTCTAAATAAAAACAAAACTAACAAGAATAAAGATTGTGATTTGCGAGACCAAGAACAAAAAACGAGGACCAAAATTCACTCGTTTTTCCATCCCTACCCCCAACAATATTCCACGATGATTTACGAAATGTGAGAAAAGAAATAAAGAAAAGTTGATGATTGGAAAACTTAATAATAACGATTCAAAAAAGTTTTAGGTACCCAACATATTCCGCAGTCGAAAAACAGAAGGAAAAAAAATGTAACTTCAACAGAAGAATCGAAAACCTTCTCAAATTGTAAGCTGTATACAGAATTGTATGGTACAGAATACAGAAATCTTGAATCTTGAAAGATCTCATAATTTTTATGATTCGATTGTTTCAAAGTTTGAAAAATGTTTTTTTCTACTGATTTCTACAGCTCATTAATAATTCAGGCATAGAGAACACGTTCGTGTTGGCCTCTCTCACGTAGGTGTATCAAAGGATGACAGGACGGTCGATTGCAGGCAACTTGAGATTGATGTAAAAAAAGAACAGTCAATTTTGAAAATGCATAAAATTGGTCTCGAATCTTGAATATGTGGAATACGAAAGTAATGGACTTGTCGCTATCATGTAAAAACTAGTTAAATTATGTGTAAAAATTGTGAGGCATTTAGTTTCGATGTTGATTGAAGGAATTAAGAAATCTATAAATGTTATAGGAATTAAAGTAGACTAATTTCAAGTATTCACAATAACATTTTCACTTTTAAACTTGAAAAATCAGCAGAAAAATACAACTAAAACAGGAGATTCGGGTGTTTTTCTTTTAATAAAAATATTCGTACGTTTAATCATTACCATCGTAATACTGAGGAGACTGCTCTTTAAAATAATGATGTTGCATTGAAAATTCAGAAAAGCCGGGTCGATGCAGCTGTGGTATCAGATTCAACCATATGGACATTTTATGTCCTCGATAATGATTTTTCACCACCGGTTTATGGCCTAAAATACAAGTCAAAAAAATTATTAATTTCCAGATTCGACAGATTTGATATTTTTCATGCGAATTTTCAAACCAATTATTCTCACCTAATTCTAAATACAACTGATTTACCGTATCATACATATTCCACACTGGATAATTTGTATTTCCTTCTGGTTTGTCCCCAGACATTCCATTGGGATCACTGTAGGCAATGAAAACAAACGAGCAAATGAATACGCTAAATCATTCACAGCATGTAAAAGAAGAGATGCTTACTCTCACCCTTTTTTTATAAAATTCGATATATAATGGATAACGCTCACAGATAACTGGCTATCTTGAAGGCTAAAATTTTTTCTCCAAAGTTGATTAAAACCAGACAAAGGAAATCCGAAAATAAACGGCAGATCATCACCTTTAATACTTCCAGTTTTCTGAAAATTGTATAAATTATTGATGTAAATTAACATAGTTTCAAAACCACTGAATAAATATTAAAAATGAATGAAAATCTGACAGTACTTGTGGGAACTCGCTATCATCCATATGGTGAGAAAAGTGGAAGAAAAACGTACGACCACCTTGAACGCTGTGCAAAAATCCAACTTTCAATAAATACGACGACGTATGGCCATCGCTAAGTATATCCACAGTACTATCTCGAATACTGAACGGGTTCTGTGCCGGTCTCACCCAATCGGGGTATTCATTTTTAATAGCGGCGAATATTTCATTTAAATGAAAATAATAACAATTTCTCACAAAAGTTCTCAACATTCGGTCACGTTTCACTTCGGTAAACCCGAATTCTAAATCTTGTGCACAAAAATCCGGATACGATTCGATACTGGTAAGACCGAATAATAAATCACGCTCGGCAAAATTAGCGAAACTGAATCCGTGGTTTTTTTTATTGTTTTTTGATAGCGCAGCCATATCCATTGCTAATGCATCGTTGGCAACGTTATTGAATAAGACACTTCGATCGATGAAGGGAGCGAAACCTGGCAAAAATCGGGGCGGTTCGACATTAACGCTCATTAATTCGGGTAATTTTTTCAACCGTAAACACGGTGCCATATCTTCTTCAGCAAGATCTCCGTGGCAGTTGGTTTGTTCAGCTACCTTACGTTTAATCATTAGCGGATCTTTCTGTAGAGCCCACGGACTCAACGCGGAGCCACCGAGTAAGATGACACGATGAAGTAGCTCTGTATTTGAAGTAATAATGAATTAATATTCTGGTATTAGGTACTACCTATTAACAAGCTTATATAGGTACCTAGGTAAATGAGAAAATATATTCAACCGTGAAAAGTTGAAAACTTTTTAAAAATGCATCTCCATAAATATATAGGTAGATCAATACACCCACAGTCGCGAATCATATTTGTAAAAAGGAATACATAAATAATTACAACACATACTAACGTGTGTCGTAAATCATTTATAATTTCATAGGCATACAGACATAGAAGGGTATATCTAGTATAGATACATATGCATAAGTAATCTGTATGTATGAAAAAGAAAAACAAAACATAGACTAGTTCACGTTCAAATATCATGTACGAAGATACATATGAAAAATTAAATTTCTACAGACATGCTTCGTCAATCTTTTCAATATTTTAAAGTTATCTATACCATCCTTTACTGACATGGGAAACTACTATGAAAATGTTGTAATCAAATCGATATAGCTTTTTCTTTCACAAGTGAAATGACGTATAAGATGTTTTGACAAGGATGGCTATACACGATACGAACAATAGGTGTATCTATCGATTTACCTTTTGTAGAAGGAGAAGCAGCGATAAAATTTGCTAAAGCAGCTCCAGTACCATGACCCATGATGGTTATTCTGTCAGGATCCCCGCCAAATGCGGAAAGATTTTCTTTCAGCCAATGTAATCCTGCTACGATATCCATTAAACCATAATTTCCCTGAGAACTGTTGGTAGTGCCAGTTTTTAGAAAACCTAGAAAAAATTCAACGTAAAAATAACACGTCAACTTATAAATTCGTAGATAGAATAGGTACTAAAACTTGAATGCATTATAATTACAAATAAATAAGTACATAACAAGGGAATTTATCATTTGCTTGCATTTACTAAATTTTTATGTCTTATGTTGATCAATTATGACTTCTGCAAAGAGAAGGTCTTCTTTACTTGATTTTCTATGTTACATTGTAAATGAAAACAAGGCTATCGGTGTATCGATCTGCAGAGGATAAGAGGGGGGGATTTCAACAAAATCCTTTTTGGGCTCCTAAAAGACCATTACGACCATTTTTGGCTACGTCAGATATTTTTTTTATTTTTTTCCCCCGAAGACTGCAACTATTTACTCTGTTCAATACTGACCAAAATACCTTCAATTCGGTCAATCGGCTCAGTTTGACGGCAGATTAAATTAGTAGAGATTACCTTGGGTCAAAATTCAATAACGCCTAAATTTGTGTGAGGGGGTGCTGCAGGGTTCACAAACTCAAAAATTGTTCTTTCTAAGCAACAAATAGAGAATCCAAACTTGTACAACATATCCAAAAATCAACCTTCTAGGTCAATTAGGAGACGAGATGGCTGTTTCTCCCCTATCTACCCACCAAATTTAGCTAGGAAACTGAAATTTGGTATGTATATTTAGTAAGAACTGTAGATATACTTTTTGGTGGTTTCGAATTTTCAGCCTCATTGCACTCCCTCACAGCCTCTAAAATGTGATTTTTGATCTGTTTTATCCCCCCAAGACTAAAATCGTTTACATCGCTCGATATTGACTAAAATCGCTCCAATTCGGTTAATTGGCTCAGTTTGGTGCCTAATCAGATATACATGAGTGGGGATGATCTTGGGTCAAAATTCAGACATGCCCAAATTTGGGGGAGGGGGTGCTAAGGGACCAAAAACGCAAAAATTGTTTCTATTTAAGGAAATTGATGGATAATCTAAAGTTGTAAAACATATCCAAAAGTCAACGTTTTAGGTCAATTAGGAGGTGTGATATGAGAATTTTTATCTCCCCACCAGATTGAGCTACGAAGTTGAAATTTTGTACGCACATTTAGTAGGGACACTAAATCTGCATTTTTGGGGTCTTGACTTTTTAGCCTCATAGCACCTCCTCACGGCTCTAGAAGTGTGTTTTTTTGTCGGTTTTTCTTATTTTTTGAATTTGTTTCCCGCATAACCCCTCTCCAAATTGAGGTAGGAAGTTGAAATTTGGTATGTAGATTTAGTGGGGGTCTAAGATGTGTATTTTGGGTGTATTGACTTTTAAACGTATCTGCACCTCTTCACAGCCTCAAAAATGTAGTTTTTTGATCGAATTTCCTTATCTTTTGAATTTGTTCCCATTACTCAAAACTTCTCCGTTTGGAGCGCTATGTACTAATTTCCTTATCATGTTCGACTTGTTCATAATTCTTATTTGTCAAAATCTCAGACATGGATTTTTTCTGATTTCCATCTATAGAAAGAATAATTTCTGCCCAATGACCAGATTTTTATCTAGAGAAAGAATAACATCTGACCAATGACTATTAAGCCAGAATCGCGCCTCTACAGAGAAAAACAAGCGGAACTCTAAACCGCCAACTCGTTATCCCTGGATCAGGAGATTTCCATCTTGGTGTTTCGGTGTCTATAGTGTAAGCAAAAAAATCTCAAAATATGTGCTGAAAAAATTGCCTATTTAATTTTTAAATGAGCAGCAGAATGAAATATTGTAAATCACACAAATAAAAATGGAAGTCGGCGCTGAAGAAATTTATTCCGACAAAAATTTCCCATTCGACGTTTGTCTATTCCCACTGCTAAAGAAGCTACAAAAATCTAAATTTTAAAGTTATTCTTCCAAAAAATAAAATAAATTTCCCAAAGAATTGTTAAAATTGATGAATTAGAAACTAGAATTGGTGGAAACAATTGTTCTGTTCTGCTGATTTTAAGTAATTGCGGCTGTCAAAGGTGGAAGTAATGGTATGTGGGTCTAGACCCGAGATATTTTTCGATTCAACATTCTCTAGAACTCAATTCTGATATGTACGTACAATTTCAAAAACACCTTGTGAAAGAAACTTTTAAAAATGCAACACCTCAGCATTGATTTTTGAAATTTCAATCAAGTTGTTGATTCTCAATTTTTTCTCGATGATTTTAGAGCCTTTCAAGCTTTTTAGAGCTTAATCTTCCAGCTTCAGAGAAGAACCAGGCAAAATGAGGTTTCTGAGTCTAAGTTAGAACCCTTCTGAATATCATTTCAGACTGTTAAGCTGAAACCAGAGCTCTTCAAACTATCATACCCGGCTCTAGAACTGAAGCCAGGCCCCTTAAAAATGTAATCCTCAACTTTGGAACCAGAACTGGAGCTACACAAGATGTAACATCCAGGGCTATGGTACAGATGTGCCTTAAAAAGTGAGACGTTGAAAAGCACTTTTTCAATCATGAAAAAGACATGTGGCATATCGATTGACTGGAGTATTTTTTCCTCGCCTGTAATAGTATACTTGGTAGATTGATAACACTGTCATTTCAACTCCTAATCAGTAATGCATATTAATTTAGAATTTCCACGAAGCTTTCCTTGAAAGTGCATTGTTTGTGCCCCTCAAGAGTCAGACAAATGATGTTATATTTCCCTCGATGCTCTCGTGAGAAGTACGATGTTCACGGGCCAAAATACTTTTCAACATTTTTCCATGGAGTTGACTACACCATTGTGACCCTCTCAGTAAACTCTTTACAAACGATATGATGAGCGCCTGTATAGGAGGAAAAGAACAAAACTCTAGACTGTAATTATTTTACTTTTCAGATAGGAGATTTCCAATTTTCCATCTTGGTGTTTCAATGTCTATGCTATATTATTCTAAAAGAAATGCTACCAACCCATTTTTTTCAAATATCAACATGACAAAAGGGGAGTCAGATATTATGACACACGGTATGTGTGTAGGTACACATAGATAAATGTAGACTAAATAAATCTACATAGTCCTATTTCCCTTCGTTTTACAATTTAAACGATAAAGTTATATGAGGAAACAATTACCTACAGAGTAAACTTTGAATAAAAACTATTCCAATTACCTAATATCCCTAATCTATAGTTGATGGTAACTACAATAACATTTCCATAACTGGCCAACGCCGAACCATCGTACGGATTACCAGCATTCCATTCATACGATTCGCCATGAATAAATAAAACCGTAGGTATTAAGCCCACTTCGTTTGATGAAACTGAAATAAATTTCACGTAATTCATTAATACGGTACCGAAGTCAGTACTGATAATAAATACTGTTTGAAAAATTGTTGAAAATCACAAAACAAAAACTGCTTGAAGAAATGGAGTAAAAAAATCTTCAACTTACCAACAGTTTTAGGTACGTAGATATTGAGATAAAGGCAATCTTCACTTTGATTTGATAACATGGGTAGTAATTTTTCCAAATAAACAAGCCGACCTCTAGGTATCTTCAACAGTGCTTCGGTGCGATTCGATATATCGGGCAATTTTTGAGGGCAGACGGGTGAAAAAGTATCAGCTAATTTGATATTCTGCCACGACGATGGAATGACTGGTGGCATATAGCGTAGCGATTCTAAGGGAGGAGTAGCATATTGGATGCCGAAAAATGCTTCAACTTGAAGGTTCTGAATAATAACACCGCGTATTGGTCCATACTTGGTGCGAACAACTCTGGTACTGTATTGCTGTACGATAAATGTTTGGCATTCGTATAAACTGCTGTATAAAAGGAATATTAGCCATGTCAAGTTGACGCGTAATGTGAAATAGCAATACGGTGATAGTTGTTCTTGCATTATGGATCAACATGGATGACAGGCGACTTTGTCACCCATTATTGTAGTTATCTAACCCATGGTAATTTAGTTTTACAAACATTTACTACACGGTTTCTGTATGTTTCGGACAACAATGAAATGATACGTCTAAATACATATAGTACACCTATTGTAGTTCTTATTACTCCTCCTTTCTGCGTCCCACACTTTCTTTCTCCGAAACCGCCCTCTGAATAGCCGAGCTTTAGCTACCTGTAACAAAATATGTTTTTTCATTAAAACGTCAGAAAGTTTAAAAGCTTAAAAATTTTTCCCTGGCATACTTTTCAAAAAGTTTTTTATTCAATTAACTTTCGTAACTAAAATACCTACTCTGCCGTATTATACGAGCTTATTAAATCAGCCCAACTAAGCATACTGTATCGCTTACCTATAATACCGAAATAATGGTCTCGACTAAACGTAACATAAATTATGTATAGGGAAATTAATTTTTTATTCGGATGACCGCGATTTCATTATAGTTTACTGAAGATTCGAGTAGCTATTAGGTATGTACATGTGATGAATTGGGAAAACAATGAAATTCTTCGATTTGACAAATTTTTGAAAATGGCATATCTCGATTTGAAATCTCTCCATGCAAAATTCTATCCTCTTACGTGCACTAGAGGTGCTGCTAGAGGTTCTCAAAATAGAACCTAGGACCATTACAGAGAAAAAAGTAATTTTCATTTTTCGTTTCCTTGTAACAAGTCAAAGAACAATGTTCATCTTTCTCTTTTCCCCCTCCCCAAGGAAGATGTATCGTAAGTTAAATCTCGTTAAATAGTTTCCATTGATTTTTGGGTTGGCGACATGCAGTACACCAATGTCCGCCAGAATTCGTTGAAATTTCGAAAATTGGTGATTTTTGAAAGACTTATTCAGTTATAGAAAAATCAATTTTTTCAAATTTACTCGAGAACGTTATGACATAAAAAAAAATGCTAATAAAAGCGAAATTGTAAATGATATCAGTAAAATTACAACCGACAATGTGTTTTCACCATTTTTATAGGATCGACAGTTTGTAATATAATTGAGATTTTCAAATTTTTGGGCTCATAAAAAAAAAAAAAAAAAAACAAAAAAACAAAATATATAACAACCGTGTGCAAAAGTTCTGCGAACTAGAAAATTCAATTATTTCTGTTGTATTGTGACCCATTAGCCCAATCAAAAATCCGTCAATGATACGTTGTCAATTGTAATTGTATTCTTTACATTGGTTAATTTTCACTCATTTTTCAACATTATTTCGTGATTTTTGTTCACTTCTCTTCATTTTTTCACGCATTTTTGTCAATTTTTTACTCAATTCTTGTTGGTTTTTAATAATTTTTTTCAAATTCCAAATCAATTTTCATATATTTTTTAACGTTATTAAAGTTGAAAAATGAATGAAAATTGATCATAGTTAAAAATCATTAAAAATTGCATAAAAATTGAAAAATGAAAAAAAATCACAAAAAAAATGTTGAAAATTAAGTAAAAATTCGCATAAAATATAAAAAAATTCGTTGAAAATTACCAAAAATTTGGTAAAAATTTACGAAAATTGTTGAAAAATGAGTGAAAATTGACCAAAAACCGTTGCAAATTATTGAAAAGTCGGAAAAGATTTGACAAAAATGAGTTAAAATACGAAGAATTATTCAAAAATTACGAGAAAAATCGTTAAAAGTTATCAAAAATTGATCAAAAATGGCGGAAAAATGTTAGAAAACAATTGAAAACTGATGAAGAAATATGAAAAAAAAGGTAGGAATCTAGGAATTATCGAAAATTATATTAAAAAAATTTACAGAAATGTGTAAAAAAAGTAGAAAATTAATCAAAACTCTCGAAAAAATGTTGAAAAATAGGTGAAAATTAGGCAAAAAAATTGACAGAAGTTGGTAAAAAATGAAAAAAATTGGTAAAAAGTAAGGAAATCTGGCAATTTTTTACCAAAATTTCGATGACTTTTTTCATGTTTTTATAAACTTTTTGCACGTTCTTCAACATTTTTTTGCCATCTTTGATCAATGTTTGATGATTTTTAACGAATTTTTTCGTAATTTTTTCGTAATTTTTTGCATTTTTCGCCCATTTTTGTCAATTTTTTACTCAATTATTTTTGATGATTTTTAACAATTTTTTTTCACGTATTACATAAATATCCACCTAATTTTCAATATTTTTCCATTTCGATTTTAACACCTAAAAATCAATTTTTCAGTTGCCTGCCCTAAAACGTGAAAATTTTGAGCAATTTCAATCGGAGTTCATTTTTCCAGGCCGAAAATTTTTTTGAATCCATTATTGAGGTAAAAGGCTCTTTTATTGCATTTTTTGAAAAGTAAAAGTGTTGATTTTTATAATCAGTAACTTTTCAACCCCCCCCCCCTCATAGATGGTTATAAGTGGTACCAGATCGAGATGCCAATAGTATAGGGAGACGCAGGAACTGAAATCGCACTTTTTCTGCTCTGTGACCGAGGTTTGACACCGCTTTTGGGGGCATAAAAATGACGGAAAACTGCGTTTTTTCCAAAAATGACCCTCCTTTTAGCTAACATCACAAAATTTCGTACGATGGTTTTTCAAAGCAAAGTCAACCATTGCACCTACATGAGTTTGGTCAAATCCAGGGTATGTTTTAATCCACCTTACCGTACATACTTGTCGCTTGTCGTTTAGTTCTCGGATTTAATTACTTACTCACCCAAATTAATTAATAGTAAGATCAGAAAATTGATCCATTTCATGAAATGTTCAGGTTTTCAAGTCTTTACAATAATAGCATTAGAAACGAAACCCGAAGTTACACATAAATACGTATAGGGATTTAGAGCCCCATCAACACCGTTAGCATAAAAAGTTGGACAGGAAAATATATGCTTAATTAAGTGGAAAATTTTGTATTTCAAATTTTTCAACAACTAGCGAAATCCTATTATACCGTACTCAGAAAAAAAAAAACAACTAAGCCTCGGTTTTTCCTTTTCCATCAAAATGAGACTACATTTCTGATTCAGAATGTTTCAGATGGAATCAATTTTTTTGGCATTTCTTTCTTTTTCCTCGCTTCGATCATACTTAAGTATCCAATTAAAATTAATTTTTTTCCCTTTTTTGTCGGTAAATTTAATTCTACTTTTGTAGGTACATAATACTTCCAACTTTTATGAGTATATAATTAGGGAAGATTGACACCTGCGAAAACTCGCAAATATTCCAACTTTTTTGCCAAGGAAAAGGGTTAATTCGTCAAAGGAACGAATTTCACAAATTCACGTTGTGGTACACGTACAGATACATACAGTGGACTAAACTAATTAATTGAATAAATTATGGTAATACACCAACTTATGCAGTTTTTTTTGTGAAGGAGATAGATATAAGATATAGTAGATTTTATGGAGATGAGAACTAAAATAGCAGGGGTTCTCAAAACATATCAATAAATAATTGTAAAATAAAAATTGAATATATTTTAAATTCTCAAAAATCTTCCATCGTATCAGGTACATGCGCAATATATTCAAAAAATAAATAAATATCTGTTTTTTTACTACTAAATTCAAGTTTTTATCATCTCACTAAAAATATATTGAATGTAAAGAAAATCAGACAGTTTTTAGCCTGATTTTCTATTTCATGTTGTCAAAGAAACCCGGGTTATTACCAATTATCAACATATGACAGACGTAGGGGGTAGTATCAACGAAATCCGTTTTGAGTTTCAAAAAAAAAAAACCATTGAGACCAGTTTCGGGCCATATTAGATATGTATTCCTTTTTACTTTGTTTTCCAAAACTATCAGCTTGATACCGACCAAAATTGGTAAAATTTGAGCAATATGCTTGGATTGGCGGCGAATTTGATATTTTTGAGTGAGGACGACTTTGAATGAAAATTCAGTTATGCTCAAATTTGGCGGAGGGGGTGGTGAGGGACTGAAATGGAATAAAATTATTAATTTTCAAACCAAATCTATAAAAAATCTAGATTTGCAGAGCATATACAAAAATCAGCGTCTCAAGTTAATAAGGAAGAGAGATATGGTGAACTTTCTCCTTTTTGACCTAAAGAAAAGCTGTCACACGTATCACTCCCTCCTCCCCCAGCGAGCTAAGAGCTTGAAATTTGTCATGTAGATAACACTTTTATAAAAATGAATGTACAGTTTTTCTGTTCATTTTTCCATAACAGTAATTTTTTCATCGTAAACCAAAATTTTCGGCCCTTGGTGGACAATACGTGCTTTCTAAAGTAATTTGGGTTATTTACAAAAAGTTGAAAAAATGAATTTTACAGAATTGTGTTGTTTTGAAATATTGAAATTTTCTAAAACGTAATTAAATTATTTTTAAACAACCCTGCTCCCTAAGTTTGAATTTTTTCCTTTTTTTGTAAATAACTTAAATTACTCTAATAAGCGTGTACTGTGTATCAAGGGTCTTTAATTTTAGTTCGCAATGAAAAAAATTTCCCTTATAGGAAAATGAAATAAAAAATTTACTCTTACTACTCAATATGTCGTTCAATTTCAATTTTATAAACATTTTTTACATAACATTTTCTTTTCACTTTTATTAGTATTTTTGATTTTCGCAGTCAAATTCGCACTATTTTTGAAAAAATTTCTTTCTATAGAAAATCAAATATTATGAAGAAAAATTATCGTGGCCCCTTCACTTTTCAAGATAGACAACCTATCGTGAAAACGTTTTGACACAAGTTTCGTGGGACACCCTGTATAATATATCTCTCATCCTGAATAAAACATTAGGTACTGGGTGAAGAGAGTAAGTTGTATAATCTAAGATTGTACCAAATATTAGCAATAAACATGCATCACCCAACTTAAGTTTGGGAATGAGGACCACCGAAAAAAAAAGATTTAGTAAAGATCCCAGATGAGACGAAGAAGTTTAATAGCTCATTTTGTAGGAAATTTAAAGTAGAATAAAATGTTTGTAGTCCATTTTTATGATAAGATTAATATTTAATAAGAGAAATGCGAAAGACTGATTTTGAGGGGTATTTATCCACAATCTGAAACTTTGGCGCCCCGTAAGTACTGTTAATACTAACCGATTGTGGGTAAGATTTTTGGATGTTAATTTGGATACAAAAATGAACAACTTTAGGGGGAGTAACCATGAAAAATCAAAAATTTTTATTTGCGCGCCATCCTACCTACCCTATACTCAGTGGTGCAGGAAGGGAGGGTAATCGGAGAGCTTCTCCCCAGATGTCCACTTTTATAGGGCATCCAATTATGGTCAAAATTGTAATAGAAGTGGTGTTTTAAGCAAATTTTAAACATTCTACGCTCAAAATTCGAGAAAAATTTTTCCCTTTCTTTGTTCGGAAATTTAAATCTTTCTACATAACTGCAATTTGGCGAGGATTCTTCGACAATTCAGTAATATAAATTTCTGGTATGCAAAAATATCCTAAGATATACATAAAATGGATAAAATATGGGTAAAAGATACAATTGTACATTTCCTAACAAAAAAATTTGAGGAGAGCATCAAAAATCTGGCTCTATGGACGTCCAATTTTTTCCTTCGCCACTATCCCTAGCAGTGGACACGAAAAAACATAATTTTTCTGTCTAACTTTACCTTATGAAAATGAGGCTCAAAAAGCAACGCCTTGCGATGATTTTTTTTCAAAAAAGTAGATATAAAATTCATCAGCGTTGATTACGTAGAAATTTTCACGCCGATATAAAATTCTAATAAGTAGTTTACAGATGAAACTTTCTAAAATCATCCTCTGAACAGAACTTTTCACTAAAATATCCGTCACAGGCAAGAAAACAGAGTGAAATAAAAATACTCGATTCGCATAAATGTCACCCATTAATACTCGGGAGAATAAAAAAAGAAAACATAAATTAACACGATTTTAGCCAAACTTATTATAAAAAAAAAAAAAAGTTAAAATGAAACGGATATGGCAAATGGAAAAAAAATTGAACGTTTCTAAGGCGAGGCTGAATTTGAAATGCAAAATTTCCATTTAGTTAAGAGGGTTTTATTGGAATGGTAAAATTTTGTCACTTTGCCATTATAGCGCGTGAGAACATTATAATATTAATTTAGAACATTACATCAACAAGCTTTCGTATCTTTTAGAAATTTCAATTATACGACCGACCTTTTGTAAATTAACGATTAAGCAAAGATGAATCTTTTACGTGTGAATCTACCAACTATAGTACGTTATCGTGTAGTATACGTAGCTCGCGTTTCAGCGTAGTGTAGGCAGAGCAGCATATCAGATCGCGTACATCTATCTCTATTTTGAAATGTTCGACTTCGGGTAGCAATCTATGCGAGATTTAATTAGTTTTTGCACCATGAATTACGAAAGAGAGCCTTAGTTCGCTATTCTGTATCGTTTTGTAATGATTTCGAACCAGGAAATGGTTAATTAATGAAATATTGCGCCATTATTCAGAATACCTACGGCTTTTGTCTACCCTATTCCCGTAAACAAGCCGTTTACTTTGTTCATAAACAAATCGTAAACATATTTAAGTTAAGTAACATTACAGCAGGTAATGCTTATTCTATGTATCCAAACAGGTAGGTAGGTAGGTAGCTAGCTAGCTAGCTAGCTAGGTACTAGGTAGTAGGTACCTTTCGCATGTACCAACAACTTGTTTAAAACAATGAAATACTTCCTTAGTTCGAAATAAATTCTTCACTCGTGTTATGTCAATACATTTCACCTTAATTTTTAGCTGGGGAATCTTCCTTCTTTACCTATCTAATCTTTTTTACATAAAATAGTACAGGCTTTTTAGGTTTGAACCCGAACAAAATTCACCAAAAATGGAAATTCCGTATATACCGGTAGGTACTGTAGAGTATGTATTTCAATTCCCGAACTTCCCTAAAATCCATGCATATTTTGACCACCTTTCGAGGGCCAAAGGGGTTCAAATTTTGGTTTTTCGGCAATAACTTCCTACACAACGCGCTTAAGAATAAAATGTTGGAACAAATGTTGTAAAGCAGCAAAAAACAAACATTTTTACTTCTTTAACTTTTTCTCCTAAAAGATTTTGGGGGGAGCTGGGGTCACCTTTGAAAATTTTTCCCCAAGACACAAATAATTTTCGAAAATCAGCTGAATTCACTTTTAGGAGCGGTTGTTTTGCATAGTACTTCCCACTACAATGTAAATCAAAAAAATACGAGAACAACCCCTTTTCTCAAAGTAAGGGGTGGTGCCTCTGCTGAAAAAGTCGTCACTTTGCTCCAAGTGAATTCAAAAAATTGGTTCAAACAAACATTTTAGAGTATCAAAAGACGAACATTGTCGTTTTTAAAATTTTTTACGTTGGTTGTCACAGAAGTATGCGACGAGGAAAACAAAAAAATAATATTAGAAAATTGTTTCATTAATAGCATTACGCTAATGAGAGACAAACATAAATTTCAACCAGCTAAAAATACAATGAACTCCATTCCGAGGTTTTTTAGGTGCTAAACAGGGTTTTTACAGCAATTTTAACTCTGGACCCGAACTGGGCTTTCCATAGGGAGCTTCAGCTTATTTGATTAATGAGAGATTTTCTAATATTATTCCCCCCTCCCCCACCACCACCACCACCATTTACTGGAAAAATTAAAAAACGAAAATATACAACATTTGCTTGAACCAATTTTTCGAAATTTTTCACAATAGTCAATCTACGTTCGGAAAGAGTCGAGACTGTATCAGAAGAGGTCACACCCCCTGGTTTGAAAAAAGGGGTTGTTCTTGAATTTTTCTTATTTCACATAGTAGAGAGACGTACTATGCAAAACAACCACTCCTAAAAGTGAATTAAGCTAATTTTTGAAAATTATTTGTGTTAGTGAGAAAATGATTAATTTGCCCCCTAGCTCCTCCCCAAAACCTCCTAGGAGAAGAAGTCCTGGAAGTAAAAATCTTTATAATTTGGTATTCTATAACTTTTGTTTCAACATTTTTTTCATAAGTGCATTATTTAAGAAGTTATTGCCAAAAAACTAAAATTTGAAGCCATTTTTACCCCCCCCCCCCCCCCCCCCCCCCCCCCCGGTGGTCAAAATAAGCACGGATTTTAGAGAAGTTCGGGAATATTGAAATACGTACTCTGCAGTACCTTTATACGGAATTTCAACTTTCCGTGCGAGAATTTTGTTCGAGCTTGGGCGTTTTTTGAGCTAAAATGACTGCACTAAAAGTAGAACGTAAGAACTTCCCTCCCCTCCTTCCATCCTGCACACAAATAAATTTTTTTCACCAGAAAATTGGTTTGAAAACACGATGAAAAATTTTCAACCGATGCGTATCACGCACAATCAATTTTCAAACATTCAAAAACGCTCGTATCTAAAGAACTTAAATTAAAAGCGTCGTCAATGGGAAGAATTTTTCAACAGGGAGGCTTTATTCAGTTTTTCCTTCGCCACTTACGTATATAAGAATCGATAATCTCCAAAAATATATTATTCGGCCAATTATTTAAAAAAAGAGAAACGCAAAAAATAGTACGATTTCATTCCGAGGTAGGTATTAGTATTACTAAGAACGTCGAATAATAAATTTTTTTCTCCCACAAGGAAAAAAATACGATTAACATCAGTCTCAACGTGGCTACAATTTGAATACCGAAAATTAACAAAACCTATTAAAATTGTTGGTTATTTTCGCACAGTCACATTTTTCACCGGCAATCCTACGCTAATTCGTTTAAAATAAAACCCACGAAATAATCCTCCAATTATGAGAATTTTTCAGCGAAACGTTCGTAAGCAATTTTCAATGTTTTTGCTTTAAAATAGGTATGTAGCTAATAAAATGAGGAATTTTAATCTGTTAAAGATTGTAATCGAAATCCTAATACTGAATGGAAACCACTTTGAAAAATAATCAAGATTATTTCGATTTAAGGAGGAAAAAAAAATCACATCATCAATTTTTTTTTAAAGCAAACGATAATGCTGGGGATGGTTTAACGGATTGTACGGTGTTTACATTGGAAATCGTATCGTTATCTATCAATCATTGTTGACACCAGATTCAAGAAAGTGCTAGTTTTTCATTTTGAGAAAAACTACTCACGCTAGAATATTTTGTAAAAGAAAAAAATTCCAACGTGTCTATTTTTTTTTTTTTTTTTCTAAATTGAGTGTTCGAAACGCTATAGAAAAAAAGTCTCGCTTTATCGTTTCAAAATGGGATTTTTTCGTACCAAGTAATATAAAATTTTATGTTTAAATAAAAGTAGAAGAAAAAAAAGAAAAAGCAAAAAAATGGGAACACGTTAATACTTCGAGCACTTCTTAATCCATACAGCTACCTTGTATTATTTTCATGATTCATAATTTTCTCACAAGTTATCAAATCTTTAGTATATTTTTCAGGTCTTAAATAGATAACACAAACATTACAAACCCTCCTTTTTTTTTTACCATTATCTGCTTATACGATTTAGATCATACAAAGCATGATATTAGATACTTGATTAAGCTTTGGCTCATTAGTACTCATATCATGTAATACCTCTAAGCAAAAATTATCAATTCACTACACGAATAAGGTCTACTGCATATTCCTTCGTTTTAAAAAGGCGAAAAAAAAAACACTAGTGGTAAGGTATTACATCGAGTGGAAAAGTATAAGTAAGTATAATCATTATAATATCAACTCAAACAATCCAAAGTACTAGAGCAAATAAGTAGGCTACAGTGTTATCGCGGATACTTACGTCATTATTATATCGCTATACGTACGAATCTATTAATGCACGTTGTTTATGTAAAGAAAAAAAGACACATTACAAAACAAATAATTCAAAATGATCTTACTATTCTCGATGTAGGACATATATTCGAATATCACTAATTCGTCAAATACAAATACTATTCGGATAAATTCGGCTATTGTCGTACTAGCACAACGCGCAGCTCTGCAAAAACACCAAATGTGGGATTGATTTTTTCAAATGCCCTACCATTGCGTAGGAGAAATGGAAATTCTTATCATTACCCGAATAGTAGCCGTATTATACAAATTTTACCGCTCAATCGTCAAAATTTCAGCCACACGTTACTACGTATACAGAATGTAGTAGCTAGCTAGCTGCCTACTTAGTTTTTATATCCTTTGAGAGTACTGATAGTGATATAAGATGAGATTTTTGAATTTTAAATTATTCTAAAAAATGTAACGATAGTAGCACTGACACTGAGTAAGTATAATAATCGAAACACTTTCTTTCTTTTTTTCGCAATTCTCCACGGCGAGAAAAGATACCTACTTCTTAAGTATGCCAGATGACATTCCTCTTTATTCGAATCACGGTTACATCTTCGAACGTAAACACATTTACACTCGAAGTATTTAGCATTTCGTAGTCGATGAAATTACTTTTTCTTCTTTTTTAAACATGCGATACGATGCATAGGGAACCAGAACTACACGTTTTTAAAAATATCGCGTTATTCTCTCAATGTATTTGAATGTTGCAATTTTTTTTTTTTTTTTTCGTAAGCTCGTAAGATAATTGTGTGCTCGGTGCCGATAAAGTTTGAAAAATTGAATACCTGGCACAGCCTATATATAGGGAGAGAAGAACACTAAATCGTATACTTATTTAAAGCTTATACTACACCTTTACTTGTACTGATCCTTAAAGCTTCCAATTTCTCGTTTAATATGAAAAAAATACATATCAAATTCTGAATATAAATTTCGACTTATTTCAATGTAATGTGAATTCTTGGAAACTACCTTTTTAGTCTGATTTTCTATGTCATATTGTCAATGAAAACCAGGCTATTGCAGTCTATCGACCTACGGCAGATGGAGGGGGGATCAACAAAATCCGTTTTGGGGTCCTAGAAGACCATTACGACCATTTTTGGCCAAGTCAGGTATTTTTTTTTTACCGAAGAGTAAAATAATTTACTCTGCTCGATGCAGACCAAAATCGCACCAATTCGGTCTATTGGCTCAGTTTGACGCCGGATTAGCTATATATGAGTGGGATGACCTTGGATCAAAATTCAGTTATGTTCCAATTTGGGAGAGGGGGTACTGAAGGTTCAAAAACGCAAAAATTGCTCCTTTTTAAGCCAATTGATAGAGAATCAAAAGTTGTATAACACATCCAAAAATGAACTTCCCAGGTCAGTTAGGAAGGGAAGATGAGAGTTTGACATTTAAAAAGGGCTGTTCCCCCCTTACCTCCCACCAAACTGACCTGGGAAATTAAAATTTGGTACGTATATTTAGTAGAGGCCCTAGATATGCTATTATTGGTTCAGAGTTCAGACTTTTCAGCCTCACTGCAACCCCTCATAGCCCCCGAAATGTAGTTTTTTGGCGTGTTTTTTCCCCCAACACTAAAATTATTTACTCTGCTCGATACTGACCAAAATCGCTCCAATTCGGTCAATCGGCTCAGTTTGGCGCCGGATTAGATATATATCAGTGGAGATGAACTTGGGTCAAAATTCAGTTATGTTCCAATTTGGGGAAGGAGGTGCTGAGGGTTCAAAAACGCAAAAATTGCTCCTTTTTAAGCCAATTGATAGAGAATCAATAGTTGTATAACTTATCCAAAAGTCAACTTCCTAAGTCAATTAGAAAGGGGAAATATGGTGGTTTTCCCCCTTTTTGACCTCGAAGCAGGGCTATTCCTCCTCAATCTCCCCTCCAAATTGAGCTAGAAGGTTGAAATTTGGCGTAAGCATTTAGTACGGACCCTAAATGCGCTTTTTGGAGCTCCCGACTTTTCAGCTCCATCGCACCTCCTCACAACTCCAGAAATGTGATTTTTTGGTCGTTTTTTCTTATTTTTTGAGTTTTTTCCTCGCGTAACTTCACTCCAAATTGAGTTAGGTGCTTAAAATCAGGTATGCACATTTAGTAGATACCCTAGATGTGTCTTTTGAGTATTTAAACATTTTGGCCCCATTGAACCCTTCCTACAAGTAATATTGATTTTTTTCAATTCTCGTGATTATATCTCACGAAAATCAGCCTGAAAAAGCAACGCTTCGCAATGTGTTTTTTTTTTTTATTTTTAACCTGATTTTTTGTCATATTGTCACAGAAAAGCAGACTATTACAGTCAATCACCAATGACCACGGGGAGGGGCTTATATGCGCCTTTTGGGAATTTCCACTTCTCAGCTTCATTATAACCCCCGCACAGCCCAAAAATTTTGTTTTTTCATCAGTTTTTTTATTTTGTGCAGTCCTAGCAAAGCAAGGACGTGAGCTGTAGTTTATTTCTTGTGTACATATGAATCTGGTATGCAGATTTGGCGAGGTTCTAAATATGACCTTTGATGGTCTGAATTTTGCACTTTTAAAAACACATTTCTACTCCTACCACTGATTAGGTTCTTTAAATCCACTTATTCTATGTTCAGCGAATCCACACCTCCTGATCCTTTCGATTCTTCGGACTGTCGATTTTTTTTTACATTTTTCAATTTTCACTTTCAATTGATGTTAGTTTTTTAAGATAATGGGCAGGGTACAATTTTATGTTCGATTCCAGTTATCTACAAAATATTCATCGAACATATCTGAAAAGCCTAAGAACTTTCAGAAAAATTCCAGACTCCATAATCATCAATCATAACGAACTGCCTATTTACCTTTCGCACATACCTATCTAATAAAATGTATGCATTAATGGAGGTAGCACAGCCAAGAATTTCTCAATAACGGGGATCGAAGTATTTTTACAGTCGTGAGATGACTCTTGAAAATTTTTTTCATATGTACTGTATGAAAAGGTCAGCTTTTCTCTACTATAATTCTTAAATATTGAAAAAAATAAACAAATAAAAGTAAAAGCAGATCGAGCAAACAAGGGTGAAATTTAAAAAAAAAATAAAACTATCAAAAATGATATTTCTAGAAGTTTTGTAGAGAATAATGGAAATTTTCAACGAGTTTGGTTTTAAATCTGGAACAATTTTCAATTTTTTTCTAGCTCAAAGGATATAAGGCGGAGTTGTTCCACCCGGGTGAAACACAACTGCAAAATGAAATGAATTTACATGATATTGAGAATTATTTATATCTGCAATCTGAGAACTTAATATAAAAGTAAATTCAAGTAAGCACCTATTTACAATTCACTCTTTCCTTTTTTGTTAATAAAAAACATTGAAATTTACGCAAAACTTGGCAGATCAAGTTCCAACTTTGATTTCATAATAATAAGCATAAAGTTCAGCAGTTTACTTTAAGTTAATTTCAAACTTGAACTATACTGTTATTCTGTTGAGGTAAAAAGATGTTACAAAGCAAATAGGTAAATCCACGCGCGCGTTGTTTTTGAACATTAATGAATTTAGAAGTTAAACAGATTATTTAAATTTTGTTAAAAAACTAAATTTTACCCATACAAGTACAATTTTTTTTACAGAAATAATTTTGAAAAATTTTCCAGTTCTGTAACACTTGTTCGAAAAAATGATGAGAAAAAAAAATGTTGAAGTATTCCTACGCGATGATTAAAATATCAAAGATCATCAAAATGAGCAAACGCTAAACTTTGGAAAAACAAAGATTTTTAACCACTAAAAAGTGCATTTCTAAAAGCTTTACGAAGAAAAATTAAAGTTTTCAAGGGTTTGTGATAAAAATCCAGAGAATATACAGAGTGTCCCTTCTTGATATGGATTCCCTTCAATTAATAAATAATGCAGCATATACCGAGTCATGGTATTTATGTTTGACAGACTTCCTGATTGAAGGGGCCGAGATATACTGATATGAACATTTTTTTTCTTGAAAATCTTTCAGCAAATTCAACTTAATTTTGCAGAACAATCGTTATAGATAAAATGTTGAAGTTTGAACCAAAAGAGGGATAATTAGTTTGAGGTTATTTCACAACTACTAAGCACTACCCGTTGTCAATTTTCCAAAATTTGCAAAAATCGATTCTCCATAATGAGCACCTAATTAAAAAATGTTTAAATAAACGGGAGAGCATCTTCAACTCAATGGTTGGGGTAGTAACCTCAACAAGGGTTGCATTTATACAGTGGAAAAAAATATCAATTGAAGAAAAAAAAAAATTAGTCATTATTGAACAAAAATATGAAAAAAAATATAATTTTGAAAGTAAGTGTGAGAGAAGCAAAACGACTGTGCCGCAAGGCAAAAGTGAGCGACTGTGGTAAAAAAATCAAGAGTGGGGATAAAGTGGATTGCACACTGTAACGATTGTGTACGTATAGAAAAATGTAATTAAAATTTTTCAATTTTTTCAATTTTTTGTGAATAACTAGCTTCTCACTAAAAATTTTAAAAACGAGTCGCAGCAGCACCCCCTCCCCTCATCCCGTTGAACGGCTTGTACAGAAACCCTAAAAGTTGCTCCCCGCTGAAAAAAAATGTAAAATTTTGAAATTTATCAATTTTTTTCATAAAAATTTATAATTTTTCAATTTTTTAATATTCAATATATTTTTTCTCCGTTGGGATGTAACCTTCAAAGATGGGGGGGGGGGATGCAACTCTGAAAATAACATACCTCAGCCTGTTCAATTTTTTGGGTATGCTAACCATTGTACATGTAAGTCTCATGAGTTAACCTATCACTGGTATAAGGGTGGCGTAGTTAATGCGGAACATCCGGTATTGTTTAGTGACTGGTTAAAGGGGGTCGATATCAAGACAGAACATCCAGTATAGCATAATGATTGAAATTTTTGAATTGTTTAGGCTCAAGTTGAATATCTCTTCCAACCCTCTCCCATCTTCGGTCTGTAGCTACACTACTGAAACTAGTAAAGAATGCAAAAAAAAAAAAAAAGGTTGTAACAATCAGACATAGACTAGCCTACTCAAAATGAACTTTTTGAATTAGGAAACCTACTTACATACATATTTTATGCGTAGACCACAAGTCTGATTTTTTCTGGATAAAATAAGGTTAACTGCATACAGAAAACTTTTCACTATAAGAAACAAAAAGATCAATACATCAAGTATAAGATAAAATTATAAGTATACAGGTAACATGATGATTGCAGCCCGTGGTTATTTTACCTAATAAAAATATCTGGCATGAAAAATAAAAGAAAAATTTATCCTTTTAGTATAGATATTAGGTAAGTATCGGTGTAATAAACTGCCACGAAATTCGTAACCGGAATCAGTATTTTATACTTTTGATAGAAATAATTCTTCGAAAAAATAAAATAAACGTTAAATGAAGGTAGGCCGACTATACGTAGCAAACTGACACTCCCAGAAACAAAGGTATGGGCGAGCAAATGATACGATGGTAGACTTAATAAAATAAACATCTCGCCGAGAAAATTTCTTACATGTTGGGATTTCTTGAGAAATTGAAAATACCGAATGTGCGGTGAATTATCAATTCGAAGGCATATGTACGTTCGTGTAAACTGGAAACCCAATAATTTATTTTCTTTGGGAAAACTGATCTGAAAATCGAATTAGATATAAATATGCGGATAGTATTTACTTTTCAGCTGTACCTAATCGGTGAAATTTGGCTAGTTTACTAAATTACACGTATCGTTTCAATAATTAATTGCACGTTTCTAAAAGTTCTCATCTAAAGTACTACAACGCCTATGCCAGATGGGTAAATAATATTTCTCACGATAAGTATAAATAGATAGGTACGTATAGTTAACTTAGGCATCAAGTACAACACCACACGGGTATTACTATTGTATGTTTTTTTTCTCATTATGTAAGAAAGTTTTTGTTTCGGCAGTTCAACTTGAATCTAAACTTTTGCCACAGACCGCAAATACTAGTTTACGACACAATGGTTTCGCCTCAATTTATTATAATTTTGAGGGATTAGAATTTTGCGAAAGTCGACTAAATAATTTATAATAACATAGACTCGAGATTCTCTTTATGATTCAACGTTTCTCACGAACCACATTTTCTTCGTATATACGTAAGTAGTAGGTAAGGTAGGTAAAGTAAGTACGTATACGTTTACGTATATCCAAGATAAAGAGACCTATTACCTAGTAGCTACTTGTACTTTTCGTGCAAATATCTCAGATCTACCTCAATCTTCCGATTACGATAGCGGCCCACGAGTCAGCAAAATTCGACCCCTAACATCCACGTGGACAAACCACACAACATTACATAATTTATTAAAAATCGT
The DNA here is from genome assembly GCA_900060175.1 of Ferrisia virgata. NCBI lineage: Eukaryota > Metazoa > Arthropoda > Insecta > Hemiptera > Pseudococcidae > Ferrisia > Ferrisia virgata. Next base: position 46,707 of record FIZR01007933.1, read on the forward strand.
CCCTCTACCAGGAAACCAAGTCGCCGTGAAATGCAGGCCGCGTTCGTTACAATTGCACGTACAAGGCGGCGCGCCGACGCGAAAATATCGATTTTCAAAATCTTGCTCATTGTTATGCTTTCAACACTAGGTAGCTATTTCACAATGCTCATTTCATACATATTTTCTCCGGCATTTAATTTTACTTTTTAGTGAATATATATTGCAACTTTTCGACTATTTATGTCAAAAAAGTACCCCATTGTGCGATCGAATTGGCCCGTTATTTCGAGGGGCACCTACACAGGAACGAATAACGAAAATTATCAAGTAGTAAAACATGCTCTGTGATTGAGAATATGAATGAATGAAGACTAATTTATTACACATTCAGGTAAGATCGAGTATTTATTAGTAATGTGTTATGTTGATGAAATTTAAAAAAAAAAAAAAAAAAACACGCCAAAAAAAAAAAAAAAAAAAAAAAAACACGCCATAAAACGAAAAAAAGCTTAGAGAAACTAACCACATTCGACGAAGAAATCGAAACCTCCGGTATCGACATGGTCTTGTAGATATGCAAAGTGCGGCATCATGTTGAATGCTTTAATAGCACCGCACGCTATATTGTTAATCGGCGCGCGAATCACAACATTTTGTTTTCATTTCAGTTTATTGGATTCATAATTTTGACATTAGTACCATGGCCTGGTCCAAGCGTATTCAAAATAAGATGTCCCCGAGATAGTTCTACCATTGTTAGACAATTAATTAAAAATGTAAGTTTTATTTTGCAGATGTTTCTAATACCAAATGTCGTGATTTTATATTATTTACTTACAGATTATGGAGGTATTTTATTCAACTTAGCTTCAAATAAATCGTATTTCATTCGGATATAAATAGAACGCATTTTCAAAGGCAACGAATCGTTAGCCTAAATATAACAAATAATAATATTATATCCTCTGAGATGAATTTTTTTTTAAAAATAAAATAAATATTCGCATTTGTAAATCTTTCTCGCTTGACAATATAACAATAATTGTATTGAAAAGTATACCATAAATTTAATTAAATTTATAGAAAAACATCGATGCCATGTTTCATGAAATAAGTTGATCAGTTTCTCGAAAACAGTACTTTTACGCGCGTTCAACAGGTCAACATTAAAAATAAATTAGGTTCGAGGATAGTAGAAATTGGAAAGTTTCACTTTTAAATGATTTTTAAATACCTAGTTCCAATTCCCAATATGTATAATTTAAATGGATAGGTAGCTAGCTAAGCTATTATATCTGCTTTAAAATACAATATATACTGAATCGCTACAGTTATTCAATAAATTTTCCAGATCAACACTCTTTACTTTATTTCAAAATGTTTTCTATTTATAGACAATTTTACTCACATTTATAATTTAACAACTAACTAAAAGATCATCGCGATTCCTTTTCGATGTTGTAATTTGAAATTAATTAATCGACGAATTATTTTAATTGCTTCAGAAATGGATACCTGTGCTAGAAAAGTATCAGGTAAAATTACCTCTAGACTGTCCATTCCATTTAAAACGAGATATCTTCTATCCGCAAGAATTGGCGAAACGACAATACAGACTTTCCCAATGGACTTGTGCGTTTTGTGGAAAATCATTTTACCAAGAAAAACACTTGGATTTACATTTTGACAACAGGCACCGTAATAAGATTAATATGGTAAATATTTAAAAATCACTTAGATACACGGTCCATATTAAACAATAATACGAGTTTATGTAGGTTAGATACCTCCGCCTAATACATCAATATGATAGAAATTTCATACACTTGTTTTACGTATGTTAAACAGGCTGAAGACGCGGTTTGTTTATCCGACTATTGCGATATAATGAGATGCGAAGTATTACAAGCTCAAAACGAAAAAAAGAACGCTTTAAGCGGCGCCGAATCTGCACCGCAAAATAAAAATACAAAAACCACAATAACAGATTTGGAAGTATGGCGAGAACCGACACAACGTAACGCACTTTCAGTGATAACTGATTCAGTTCGAAAGCCTGCCGCAGAATCGGTCAAAAAAACTCAACCAAAACAGCATCATTTATGCGATAAGTGGGTACTGTTATTTTTTTCGGAGCTAATATTTTCGTGGATCCTTTACGCGAATAACTTTCACCGTTGTAGATCTGAAGCCCCGAAGACTGCCAACTATCAGGAAAATAACTATACCGAGAATAAATGCGAAACGTTGGTCGATTCGGTGATACCACCTAGACAACGGTTCGTTGAACTGCAAAAGCTCAAAGCCAATTGTAAGGCAGAAGATTTACTCAAATTAAAGCACAAATGCGAGGTGAGAAAATTTAGTCTTCGTTGCTGTACACTTCATGATAGGTAGGGTGGTGGGATGTTTCAATGTTAGTTTTTTCTCTTTTTTTGAAAATTTGAAAGGAATAGGGGGAAAAGGTTCCAAAATGACGTCATATGAACGCGGTAAAAATTTGTGGTCTTTAAATTCGCTCTTACATACCTCCAAGCTGGTTTAACATTTAAAATTTTATATAAGACAATTGAAAAAAAATTGAATTTGTTGGTATTAATGTGTTGCAGCAAACCACGTGAGATCAAAAAAAAATCCAATTTTTTTTCCTGAAGTTTAAAAATGGAAAAAAATAATTTACTTCGAATTTTTTAAAGTAAAATAGGCAATTTCATTATTTCTGATGGCATACAAAATGAAAGTGTCTTTTTTGCTTTTTCAGCCTTGTATTCAAATTTTCAATCACCTCCTATGCACGTTTATTTATAGCCTATAGGTGTTTTGTGAATTTTTTAAAAACATAAAAACAAAAATTAATCACGCATGGAAGGTGCTCATTGTTACCCAACAAACTACTAGAATAAAATTTTAAAAAAACTCAAATTCGCGTTCAGCGGGTCAAATTACCCCAAATTCAAAATTATATTAGCTTGGTAAGTTACCTTACCTAACAACGCTCTTCAAATGCATTTTGATTGTTAAAAAAAATTGAAGAAGAACAAAGAACAAAGACTGCAAATGCCGTTCTTGTTCCAGTTCGTTTCTATTTTAATTATTTGTTGTTCAGTGAACTGTTCTGGTTCTTATGAAGTTGTTTTATTCGTTCTTGTTTTTTTGTTCTCAATCTTTGAAAACGTGCGTTCTTCCAGAAAATGGGAATGGTTCTTCATTCGTTCTCCCAACACTGCTGTAACTACACATAAGAAACGAATTGAGGTCTGTTTTTGTATTCGAGTGTTTGTTGGATAATTGCGAGCAGTGAGCACCTTCCTTGCATGCGTTCTTACAGTTTTTCATGTTTTAAAAATCCACAAAATATTTGCAATAAATAATCACATATGGCTAATCAAAAATTCGCATACGTGGTTTTTAAAATTTAATTTCAAGTTAATTCTTACAGAAAAAGTGAGGCATTTTTCCCATTCATGGAAAAATTCCAAATCAGGGATATGTAATATATCCGTGGCAACATTATTCATGATCATCTTTCATTGTGGGATTTTAATTAAAAACTCGAAATCAAAAATCAAAAACGTCACATCGAAAACGTAACATAAAAAATGTAACACCAAAAACGACACGTTTTCAGAAAACGATCCCCAGCCCTAAGACATATCCATATTAAAAACGGGTGAAAAATTGAACCAACTACGTTTAAAATGTTTATTTTCCTTTTTTTTTTGTATTTTTTTATTTTTTTTTATTTTAAACTTTTTTTATTCATTTGTTTTTATTTTTAATTTTTTAATTTTCATATTTAATCTTTTAATTATTTTTATTTTAACTTTTTTTGTTTTCCAATTTTTTTGGTTTTTCAATTTGTTAACCTAGGCATATCCAAGTCTACCTACATTTTAAAATGAAGGGCAAAAATAATTCATATTCGTCTTTCATAGCGAGTTTTGATCAAAATCTTGAAATCAAAACCAAAAGCATCACACGTTACAAAAAAAATGTAACATCAAAAACGTCACGTTTTCAGAAAGCGACCGCCAGCCTTCAGACATATCCATGTCAAAAACGGGCGAAAAATTGTATCAATTACGTTTAAAATGTTTATTTTCCATTTTTTGTTTTTATTTTTTTTTTGATTCTTTAATTTTTTAATAGAGTATTTTTATTTTAAATTTTTTCATTTTCCAGATTTTTTAAATTAGACATATGTAAAAATCATTCACGATCATCTTTCATAATCAGTTTTTGATCAAAAACTCAAAAGCATCAAGTTTTTAGAAAATGAGCTCCCTCCTCCCCCGGCACGCAGATATATCCACATCAAAGTTTCAAAATACCCTCATTTTAAAAATTTTTTTTTTGCACTAAGACACATTTCAAGGGAAAGAAATTTCAAATCACATATCTTGCTTGACCTCATGTATCCTTAAAAAATTAATATTTTCTTGATATCTTATGTAAATTTCAAAATTTTAAACCAAATAGGGAAGGGAGAGTGTAGGCAAGAATCGAATTAGAGACTCCAAATTTTTACCATGTCCATTTAACGTCAATTTACAACTCATTTCCACTATCCCTTTCCAATTTTCGGAAAAAAAAAACGTAAATTGAAACGTCCCAGCATATAGGTGTTTGGTAAGGGATTGTTAATATTCGAAGTTTGGATATAATCCAGTACCATAAAAAAAACATGTCATGTAAATAGTTTGCCCACTTTAAAAACTGAAGGGGCTAATGCTAACATGAAAAAATTAAAACTAAAATGAGTTGTTAGACATGAAAATGGACAGTAGGTGCAAAATGCACAAATTGCCATGTTAATCTTCATTCCAATTTTGAAATTAAACGGGCTATTACTACATGGTGAATTTAAACTCTCCTCCCCTCTCTTCAATTGATGATGAAATTGAACAGTGCATCAAAATTGGAAGAAATTTTGGTCCATCAACTTTTTGCACAAAACAACAATTGACGGGACTTATTAACGTCGTGTTTTTCTTCCATGGTATTTGGTAATAATTATACAAGTTTTCAGTCATGGCAATCTAAATACTAGACACTCGTTATACCATATTTTTTATTAGTATGACTTGAGTGCCTAAACTTTTTTGAAATTTAATTTAAGGATCTGGTAAGAGACTGTATCGCTGGTTTATTAGTCAATTTATCAGTTCAAGATTTCAAAGATATCGAAGGTAAATATTTCTCATGGATATATAATAGTTCACTTATGAACAGTTATGAAGCCATAACATACTTACTTTGACTAACTGTGTCAAACAAAACATTAATAATAAACAAACATTTTATTCAGAGGAACTTAACAACGCTGTATGTTGGTATTTGACTTGCGATCGGTATTGGGAAGATACTCAATCAGATACAAAACATTTCTCCAGAGGACTGATATTCACAGCTGCCATTTTGCTCAGTATCGGTGTGATTTTTTGCTATTACATAATATGGGTATTTTTTGAGTAAGTGATCACCAGTCACGATGAAATACATCGTATGTATAAAATGCACGTTTCGTTCCAATTTTCACCATATTTATTTGCAGCACCGGTGAATTAGGAAACACACAAGATAGCTTATTAAGAGAGGGTACCTCGTATCGTTACATGAAACAATATTCTGACGAATATTATCCTGCTTCTGATGAAAATCCGCCCAATAATGAACATTACATTTATGTAACTTATCCTCCGGAAATTAAACGGAAATTATTAGACAGGTACCTACCTAAAATGACTGCAGAAATAACAACGTGTATTAATAAATGATGCTGTAGTTTCATTTCATACTGAATTCAATTTCTTGTTTAGCTGCTACAACAGAACCACAAGATTATGAAAGAAAATTCATATACCAATGTCATTTGGGAGAAAAATATGGCTGCAATCAAGAAAAAATGTAAGAAACATTCAATTAAGTACAGAAATAGTAGATTAAATAAGGAATGAGGGATAAAGATATTTTATCTGCACGCAAAATGGTGCATCAAGTAGACGAATTTGATCAGAATATTTTTCACTTAAAATTTTGCCTATTGTACAAAAAAAAACATTCAGAAATTGAGGAACTTCATTGGTAACCAAATACTATCCACCAGGTTTTGACCTGTTCACTTGTTAGAAAAATTTTACAGGAGTTGCACACTCTAAAACTCAACTTAGTCTGCCTTTTAGAATTAAAATATATTTCTTTTTTTTCCTCTGGAAGTAATAATAAACATGGCTATGTTACAGATCACACCTTGAGTCGAAGGTTATTTTTCAATTATTAAAGAGAAGTCAACGCAACACTACATCTGCTGTGGACAACGTACTCAATAGCAAAATCTTTTTTTTCTTTTTTTTTATTTTAATAATAGACAAAAATTTATACATTATTTTGGCACTCATTAAAATTTATGAATGTACGTTTTTTTGTAGCATATTTTTTCAAACGCATGAAAAAAAACGACACAGAAAACCACTCTGAATGATCCAAATTAATGACAGAGAAGAAAAAATTCATGAAATGATCGAAAGCATTTTTCTGATTACACTCACTCGAAACAACCCTTGAACATAACTCAGAACAAAAAAAAAACATCTCTTCAAAGAAGAAGCGATGTTGTGGAGGTAAATCAATTTTGAGGAATTTCCTCCCCACCCCCGTTGTTCCTTTTCATGAGAAAATAATTCCCTATTTTTTATATTTTTTATTTTCGAAAATTAAAACGTGCCTGTGAGCCCTTTCAGTATCATAAGGGAGACTATATATGAAAAAATAGGAATATGTAGCAAATTGTTTTTAATTCGTATTTTTGTGCTCAGGGACCCTCTGAATAGTTTCTGATTGATCAAAAAACGTTGTTGTACTATTTAACTCCTTCCTATGATGGTTAAATGGGCTCCAAAATTCATAGAAATAGGTAACATTTTTATGTATAATAAAACGTTTCATTCAGTATATTCTTTCAGTTGGTTTATGTTGTATGAAGCACATCATAGAAATTTACCCCATATTTGAAATTAACATTTTGGCATATAGCGATCCTCCCCTCTACTCGCGTAAAGTACGTATAATCGGCAATTTCAATGTACTTAGATTTACAAATGTACGCATCGCAAAATATACAAACAATTAAGTAATCTACCTCAGGGCCAATCAAAAGAATATAAATTTTCGATTTCAACCAAACTCGTGGCGGTGGTTGATTTTGCTTTAGATATGGAATTTTGTACTCCTAGCTCGAGAGAAAAGAACTGCAAAAATTAACCACGTCAGTGAGTTTGTTCAAAATCCGAGGAATACTTTTTGAAATACATGAAAACAATGTTTTTATGGAAACTAACAAAGTTTATCTTTTTTTACAGTACTATTCATTTGTTAGTAGAGAGATGCTTCATTTGAAATGGTTTTATACAAAAATTTCAAATTTTGAAAATTTCACCGTATTTTTTTTTTATTTTAGAATATGGGGGGGGGGGGCTTACAGGCACGTTTTAATATTATGTTAGAGGACAAAAATTTCAGAGGATTATTTTCTCATAAAAAGGAGTAACTTCCAGAAGTGGGATGGAAAAAATTCGAAAAAAATTTTTTCATCAAGTATAAATAAGGACCACCCTAATGGTCACTTCCTTCAAGAATATCCTTTACCTCGCTGATTTAATTCAGGCTCATTTTAGCTGTCACCCTTTGAGTATTCTTATTAATTTTAAACGATCGTGTTCTAAATATCGCTCCATTTTTTTTGTAGTTAATATACGATGGCTGGTTAAAATAAATAAACGAGAAAAAAACCAGTAATTTCCATTTCAAAAAAAAAAAAATTGCTATGAAATGAAAATAATTTTACGATATATCTAGGCAGTGAATTAGTTACCCTTACAAAATTTGTGTTTGCAACTGTTGCATTATGTTTGCATTTTTATCTTGCCATTCAAACAATCAATAATAATTATTTTATATTATAGAAAAAAAAATTCAACTTGATTAGTCCTATTGCAAATTATATAAATTACCACCTTCAAAAATCAGTATATGCAACTCTTTTATAAGGTATATAAATTTTCTGCATATATATGCACTAGTATAATGGTTACTAGATCAGTCGATCAAATTGGTCTGATAGACCAAGGATGCGACCACTGTGGGGTAAAAATTTTTTTACCTTTTCAAAAAATTGCTTAGGCAACTTGTTTGGCACATTGCGGTAATACATATAAATGATACCCGTCGGTTGGTCTGACAGATCATAATACGACCAACGTAATAACTGAAAAGACAATTTTTCATTCATTTGTATGTACAGGTGTTTTGATGAGTTTGAAGAATAATTCACTGGTTGGTAGAGCTAACCAAAAGCAAAAAAAATTCTTATATGTATTTGTGTACATTATACAGAGAATGCCTATCTTCATATTTGAAGGAGCCACGAGCAAGTTAATTTTTATAAATACCAATTTCGATCATTTTTATAAAATTTAATTTCAGAAATAATTAGAAACTACCAAAGATAAGATTATGTACATGGTAACATGCAAAGCAAGTCGTATGCAGTTTCTGCATACCTCTCTTATTGAAGGAGCTAGGATGAAAATTTGATTCTATCTAAAATAAGAATTTTGAGAAAACATAATTGCATCAAGCTTCTTCAAAATAAAATACAGTAGCTTCAAATTCTTCCTGAAATGAAATTGTATAAAAATAATTTAAATTGCTGTGTAAAAATTCCTTTACTCATAGCTCCTTCAGATTTCAAGATAGGCACCCTGTACGACTGTACAGATGAGTTTTTTTTTGTTGCTCTCGACCAATTCTACCAACCAGTGAAGTACTCTTGAAAACCTAGCGTTGTTTAATTAGTCTAATTTCTTCCAGCGTGTTAGAAGATACTGTCTTGAGAGACATTTTTTACAGAATAAATTTAAATGTAAAAGACCAACCCGATACTGTGTAAACAGCAAAAATTGAATTTTTTTAACAGTCGATAGCATTTTTTTTTTTTTAGTATGACATTAACTTTACATACCTACTAGTATCAAGGCTATAAACAAGGAATTAAACTATGGTATCTATCCTTATCTACTCAAATGTAATGTGCTTAATAAAAATACATACGCTTGAGCGAAAATCTGAATTCTTGGAAGTATTTGAGCCATTTATACAATTTTTTGAGCTGATGTGGTTGAGTCCTTTTAGGTATCTGGACCAATGAATCAAAGCATGCTCAGATGAAGTAGTCTATCAGCACATAAATTTAACGCAGCACTTATTTCCACTCTACTCGAGTGTGCCAAAAAGATTAGAATGTGGTTACGTAATATTGCAAAAACAGTCATCAAAAACTGAATTTAATGATCATCCAACTCGCTGTGTTTCTAATTTTCTACTTGCTACATGTAAATAAAACCTCATCTAGTTTAAGTACAAAAATTTCGATAATTTTTACAACAAATAATTAATTAATAGAAAATTACCTAGCTGCGATTTGATTTATAAATTACCAGTCAGGAAACCAGTAGGTACATATATGACTGCATAGACAGTAGAATTGTTTCTGTATATCATATTTGTCAACTAGGAAGATATGTAAAATATTTATGAAATATGATCGAGTATAGGTTTACTATAAAAAATATACGCATGCGTTTTATTATCGTATATGACCAACAAATCATAGGAGGATCCTTGTTTTCACTTGACCAATTAAAGTATGACGTCGCGTACCGCCAAGTGTTTTGCAAAAATTACACAAAGGAATAATGGAAAGGCGGGATTACATTATTCAATAAATCCCTTCAAACTTGCACGATCGAATACGTATGCAATTCAACTGAAAATTGACGATGTAGAAGCATTCGATGATGACTTCAGCGTATTGTAAATATAGTGAGTTTATTTTTGCATTTAAAACGTGATAAAAACGTGATTTTTTTTTTCTTCAAAAAAAAGTAAAGCAAAAAGAATCATCACTGATTCATTCATGTTTTCAGCCCGTGAGGACGATTCGGATTTATGTCCCATGAAATCATCGTCACAATGTACATCGTCCAATATGGTATTGTTACATAATCAGGTATGATTGTAAGGCATTTTTGCAGCTTACGGTTGAATGTACTTGAGTCATCGACGATGCTTCCTCTGCACATTTAGCTAACAACAAATTTGAAAATTTTACTCAGTTAAAGTTACATCAAAAATTATATTTCATGAGAATTTTGAGGCTGAAAAACAAATTGCAATGTAAATGTGCAAATAGAAGCAATCACTTTCTTTTACGCTTATGATAGATTAAACTGCTTTGTTGATCACAAATAAAAAAAACAGCTCATTGATAAGTTGAAAAATAAAATTTTCCAAAATGTTTTATCCGTGTATGTCAGTAGATACTCTTTCAATGTACCTGGGGTTAAACATTTTTGAGAACTGTTTTCCAACCAAAAATGAATAAACATTTTACGTTTCTTCTTATTATTACTAAGTACTACGAGAAAAAATACGTAATAAATCACAAATCTGTTTTCACAAACATGAATTTAGTGGCAACAGAACCTTATTATGTTGTAAATTTTTATAGAAATAAGACTTAATTATTTGTAATGAGTAGCTAGGTACACCATGTTTAAAATCAACGTCCAACAATTACAATTCATAGTGATAAGACGCAAAGAATCTGAATCTATGAAATTTACCTACTCTAAAAGTTTTGTTATCTTTTGCTTTTATTCAATAATGTTTCAGTTCTTCTAGAAAGAAACATCAACGAGGTTTTTTATTTACTTATTTCTTTCAATTTTTTTCAACTTCATGAAATTGAAATAAAAAGGAAAAAGAAAATAAGTTGTAGGTAATCCGCAATAAAAAAGGCAAAATCAAGCTTCAACCATCTTACCATACAAAGAAATCTATAACCCCAACTGTGGAGTAACTAAGAATAGCTCAAAGATGGGACTTCACACATTCTCTGTGCGGTTGGGCAAGGTTATACTTTTCTAATAAAGCACTTGTGGTATTAGAAACCATGTTTTTGGGCTAAAATTTACGAAAAGGAATTAAATAATATGTCAGAATGAAGCGGGAGCAAAATTAAACACACTTTAAGGGAAGGATTGTATGGTTGCAACTTCACGGCCACTGGCCATTTACGTGGGTTTGTTATTTAAACTATTTACATACAACAGATTACAAGAACCAGCCAGAACCAAAAATCAAAGATTTTGAAGAGCAAAAACTAGAACGAGAACCACTAATTATAGAATACTATAAGATCAAAAAAACAGAAGAGTGAGAACGAAAATGAGAAGAATAATTCTACTTGTTTTTTGGTTTTGTACCTACTCATTTTGAAACTTATTTTGTGTTTTTTTTTGCATACCTGTGATTCAATTCTTATATATTATCTTGTTATATAAACATATATTCATGTCACATTTTCATTCCCTATTAGATTCATTTTTTGTGTAGAATTTGAAAGAAAAAAAAACAAGAACAAAGATCAAAGAATAAAAAGAAGAACGAGAGTAAAGTTTGGGAGGAAACACTTCGGCTGTCAATAAAAAAAACAACTCCCATTCAAAAAAGATTTGTTTTAGGAAGCAACTCAAAATACAGCAAAAAACCCTCTAAAACCACTTTTCGGGTGTTGATATGGAGACTAAGAAGTGTAAACCTCCGAAAGACATATTCTAAAGAAATGAAGAATTTTAGTTACCTAGTTCAACGTGGGGAGGGCGGGAGTTCCGCGCCAAAAGCTAACTTCTTTTAAAATCAAAAAAGGGGAAAATATGTCTTATATTCCGTTATAATGAGCTCTTAAATTAAACTTACGATCTCAAACTTAATACACTTTTGTACTCCTCGGGCCCAATATTCCGCACAATTTTCGGCCTCGTTTCACTCGGGCTTCATTTCGTTCTTATTAATATTCTTTAAAGTCGACTTTTTTATTATAATTAAATTAATACTTTATCCAGAAATTTTTCTTCACATTGTATTGTACTTTAAAACTGTAGTAAATTAAAAATTTGAATAAATCATGCTCATTGGCGAAAAAAGAAGATTGTTGAAAATAACGCTCCCATAGAGCGATTTTTTTACGTTTATTTTTACACGCAAAAAAAATGTAATTTAGCATTTAGAGTTTAGAAATATCTACTTCAAAATACTCATTTTCCAACACCTGACCCTCAAAATATTGCAAAATTTTCTTCCTCGCTTCAATCAGGCTAAGTATTTTGATAACGCCCGCAAATGTTCATTTTTCAACATTAACATTTTCACATTTTTTTAATAATTTCTCCTTTCTCCGCTCGGATAGATACCTAGCTACATACCTACCCGTTTGTTGTTTTTGAATTTCACTCAATATATTTCTACCTCTTCTTCATAAAGAGCACAGTCGGATAAGATAGGGCGAATCGGCCCTTGGTTCGGATGTTCAAACTTTTTAGTGGATATTGGTCTCTATGGTCTGAAAACTCGCACACCCCACACATCGGCCGAAATGTGTTCAAAATACGAGTTTAGCTTTTAAATTTTTGTATTCTTCAATTCTCAACCGAATTTTTTCAAACTTGCAGGCATGATGGACCATACCAAGGACATTCCCTGGAATTTTTTCAAAATTTTTCGTGCGTACCTTCTTGATGAAATCCGAGGATAAAAATTTGAAAGCTCAATATCTATATGTTGTTACAAGCCTAGAACAACGAAAAAAATGTCTTTTATAAAGGATACTGTATGTACAACATAAATTTTTTTCAAATTTTTTTTTATCTTAAAAAACCTCGAAAAATACAAAAAATTGAATATTTTCACTCTATTTCACGCTTATAATAGTCCGTTTACGTTTAAAAATGTAACTCTCAAAACACACACGATGCGAGTTATTTTTACTTGATTAGTACATTTTCAAGTCAGTAAACATTTTTTCTTCATTTTTGGATGCTGAAAACTTCTTTTGTGTTTTGATAAAGCTGAGGTGTAATAACTTACAGGTCTTTTAGTTCAAAAATCGCCCAAGCCCGATCAAAATTCACGGAAAGCGGAATTTTTGCAGGTGCTGTAGAGTATGTATTTCCATGTTTCCGAACTTCCTTAAAATTCATGCATATTTTACCCTTTTTTTGGTGGTCAAGGTAAGTACAAATTTTGGTTTTTCGGCCATAACTTTTCAAATAACGCACTCACGAAAAAAATGTCGAAACCAAAGTTGTAGAGTACAAAAAAAAATTTTTTCACTGCTTTGACTTTTTCTCCCAGGAAATTTTTTTGAGGTGGAGGGGGGAGCTAAAGCGTGCAGAAATAAGTCATGTTTGAAATTAATTTCCTTAAGGCACAAGTAATTTTCAAAAATCGGCTCAATTCGTTTTTAGGAGTGGTTGTTTTGAGTAGTATTTCCCAGTACTATGTAAAATAAGAAAAATGCTAGAACAACCCGTTTTCTCAAAGTGCGTAATTCGGTTACAATAAAAAATTTGAAAAATTGGTTTAAACAAATTTTGAGGAACATCAACAGACGAACATTTTCAATTTTTTATTTCTTCCCCGGATGGTAATGAAGAGGAGCTGAAGAGTTGAAAATGTACTAATCAAATAAAAATAACTCGCATCATGTACCTAATGTTTTGAAAGTTAAATTTTTAAACGCAAATGAACTATTTTAAGCGTGAAATTAACTGAAAAATACGGTCATTTGTATTTTTCAAGGTATTCCACCATGGAAAAAAATATATATGTTGCACGTATAAGTATTCTATATAAAATAGATTTTTTTCGTTGTTCCAGGACTATAACAACATATAGAAATTGAGCTTTCAAATTTTGAAACTAGCATTTCACCACGAAGATATACTCGAAAAATTTTGAAAAAATGTCAGGAAAGGTCCTTGGTATGGTCCATCATGCTGGCAAGTTTGAAAAAAATCGGTCGAGGATTGTAGAATATAAAAATTTATAAGCTGAGCTCGTATTTTGAACACATTTCGATCGATACCTGGGGGAGGGGGAGGGGAAGTAGAGGGTCAAAATTTTTACCAGCGAGTTTTCAGACCATAGGGACCAACATCCTTTAGAAAGTTTGAAAATCCCAGCCAAAGGCCGATTCACCCTATCTTATCCGGCTATGCTTTTTCACTATGATTTAAATGTTCGAAAAATTGCCAATTTTTGATGAAATTTATTTAGCAATTTTTCAATCGATCATCTTCCTCGCCATGAAAATAGACTGGGTATTTTTATTGGAAAGAAACGAAGAAGCTAAAGTCGACTAATTTGAAGTTTTTACCTCCTCGCCTCCCTCCACCGAAAAGCTTAGGTTTCGTCTCTGTCCATCATAGATCAATGGCCTGCAATAGTCTGATTTCTATTGATAATACGATATTAGGGAGATACATGGGTACTGTTTTTCATTAATCAAAATATATATACCGAGATTACCTACCTATAGTTTATCATGAAGTCTTGCGTTAATCAGCAATCAATATTATAAAACTGATTGAAAATTCGATAAAATCAATATTCAAATTTCAAGATTTTCCTAAAATATTCATTTTTTTTCATTCCCCATTTATAATAATCTTCGTGCAACATTTTTTTCGTTTCCTCCCTGCCGAAGATGAGATATTTTTACACCTGCTATTATCTGCATAATAATACAAAAAATACATTAAAACGAACCTGATCGAGATTTTGATGATTGTTATAATCGTAATCAATCATTTATGTGCCATATTAAAATCCAATAGCTGTGAAATTAATTAATTTGTAATCTTCATAATCTTATAATACGCGTAACGTTTTTAAGATATCGAATAATAATTACATAAGAATTTACTTATCGATTCCATCTTAGTTGTGATTACATCATACTCGAATGTACTCACATCCTATGCGAGCTCTACATGTCTATCTACACACAAATTACATGCGTAGAAATAATTTTCCGATTCTCTTTTTACGTATTTTTTATGATAATAGTGACCTAATAAGTAATTTGTTTATTAAATGAAAAACGGGTCGAATAAAACGCCAGTGAAAGATAAAAAAAAAAAATCTATTCTGTTTCACGGTTGATAGTTTCGACGATAATATGATTTCTAAACTTGGAAGCGTCGAAGTACAAGGAGTATCGTCTAGGGACACATTGTGCGTACTCAAATGTCAAAGGATGCATCTGCGTTTTTGAACCGGAACGTCTAAATATTCACTTTTAGTACGAAGCGTATTATAATTTTCATCCCTAGAAAATTAATTTTTATCGCATCAGTCAACATATAATAATGAAAACGCTGAAAACCATGACTTAGTTCGATTAGTTAAATCCACCTAAATTTATCAACTCGAGTAAATTAAAAATTTCTGATTTTTTTCCCCCCTCCTTCTTCTATAATGTCTAGATATTTATTTATTTTTTTTGTCCATTTCTATAGGCTTCAACTAACAACGCGTTTACAAATTATCGAAGACCATCATCGATACCCGATGAAGCTAACACCTTTGAATTTTCCGATGAACTGGACGCGTTCTCCGAGCTCTCATTTATGCCAAATTCAACGTATAACTTTATGGATTCGACGCCATTGCCTAGTTTTCAAGAGACATACTCCAACGTAGGATTCAAAATTGAAAACGATACTTTCTGCGATGTACAGCTTCCTTTTCAGCCTAACCAACAGCCTCATTGTTTACCAATACGAAACGATGCCCAAGATATGTTCTTTTCGTCTGCTCAGTCTTGTATGGGCGTCAATGAAATACAAAACACGTCGCGTCAGCTACAAACCGTATACCAGGGTCATTCTAATATATATGGTGCGAATGCAAGACCTCAGCCAATTTTCGAAGGTGTAGAAAATGTTAAAATTGAACCAACAATTAAACACTCGTCATCCTACGGTTACGATATGTTCAACGGAGACAACGGAATTATGCAAAGTTACGATACGAAAAATCGTCACAATAACGCAGCCACACAGACTTACACTTTACAAAGGTACGAGCGTGAGAAAAAAACAAACGATAAATTTTTTTAAGACGAGTAAGCGAGTCGAATATATTTTTCCATTATTTATTTATAGCCAGCATCGTGAAACCAAACAAAAGTATACGCCTGCGGTAAATACGATGCCAGCTAATTTCGAAAACGTTGCGATCACAACGGTGAATACATCTCGTCCGGTAAACTACTACCCCAAGAGTACACGAACTGATATTCCTAACATGTCCTCAACTCATGTAACATCTCATAACGAACCTACATGTGCGTCCGGTAATCATAATCGTGATTACATGTCAAATCCTCACGCTCTTCTGCATACTCCTACAACCCAATTATGCGCCGTATGCGGAGACACAGCCGCTTGTCAACATTACGGAGTTCGAACTTGCGAAGGATGCAAAGGTATTCTAAAAACATAGTTCTCGTCCAGTGTAAGCAGGTCTAGGTACCTAATCTAACTGCTACCTAGCTAGATACTTAAAACGCAAATTAATTAACACGAGTAGCCTTCATTTGTGCAGGTTTCTTCAAACGAACAGTTCAGAAAGGATCAAAATACGTATGTCTGGCCGATAAATCATGCCCCGTTGATAAAAGAAGACGTAATCGATGTCAATATTGCCGATTTCAAAAATGCTTGTCTGTGGGCATGGTTAAAGAAGTTGTACGAACTGATTCTTTGAAAGGTCGCCGAGGTCGTTTACCTTCCAAGCCAAAATCACTTCAACAAACGAACAGCTGTTTAGCTAATAATATTTTATCGACCATGATTCGAACGCAGATTGATATTTCACCCGAATTAACCGGTCTGGACTATACGCAAGTAAGTCATTATCTGTAGGTGTAAGTGTAGGTAATACGCAAAAAATCAACCTAATGGGTGATTCAAAATTATTGTTATTTACTCGACTGCTTCAGGTTGACATGGATTGATTGATAAATGTTCCATTTGTTTCAACAATTTTTTTACATTGTGCAAAATTTAGATGTGTACTTACATTTACATTGTGTAAACCTATTGAAATTAAATTATTACGTTTGTTACAATAAGGTACCTCATTGTTTAAAAATATTACGCAATTACATCAAAATTACAGTTGTTTATTTTTAATCATTTTTCATACATTTAGTGTAGGTATGGTTAAGAAATTTGTTAGGTACTAGGGTGGGCTAAATTTTGCTTTTTTTGGATATCTACAAAGAGTAGAGTCACAATAGTCAAGAAATGGCTACAAAAAATTTGATAAAAATTTCAGTCCTTCAACTCAATTTTTTTAACTAACCAGACTAACTCAAAGTTTGAAAGTTTATTAAAAGATTTTTCAAAAAATTTTGAAAAAATTGTTTCGAAAATGTTTTTTAAACACGAAATAACTAAACGCATTACTATCCAAAATGATTATTGATGGCAAGTTATCATCTTTACCTGCGGTTTTAGTTTTCAAAAAATGTCACGTTTTGCATTTTTTATCATGATATTCTGAAAAAATATACAAAAGAATTTTTTTCAAGAATGCCCTACCGAAATGAATGTGGGACATCAGTTTTGGATGATTAAGAGCAATATTTCCATTCTACCTTCCATACAAAATTTTTCAAAGATGCCTACGAGTTTTTTGTGTTTTTTTTTTTTTTTAATGAATTCCTACATTTAAAAATGTAATACAAATGGTTTTAAAATACTAAAAAAAAAAAAAATGAAAAATTGCCTTTGAGGGTAGAATGGCTGATTTTTAAAATGTGGAAAATCATCTTTTTGGAGTGCCTGTGAAAAATTATACTGTGCTTAACTGGCTGCAAATAATATCTTACACTTCTTTTGGGAGGACGTTTCCCAAACAAAATTTCCTTCGTATTTTTTCATGATTTTCTGTTACTAAGGTGACATTTTTCAAAAACGTCTGAAAACAGGGGTACGGAGGATAGTGAAAATTTTCTACCAAGGGTCATTGTGAATATAATACGTGTAATAATTCTATTTTTGTAAAAATTAAAAAAAAAAATCAATATTTCTCGAAAATTGTTGAGTTTTTAGTCAGTTTTACGAACTGAAAAAATTGAGGCAAAGAGCTGAAATTTTTCCCACATTATTTTGAGATCATTTTGCAACTATTGTGACCCCGTCATTTCCTAATTTCCAAAAAAATTGTAAAATAAAGTCAAATGAACGAGATAAAATAAGAAATCTTTAGTTTTAAAATCATGCTTAAAAAGGAAAAAATTTCTTCAGATATTTTGCATTTTTTTGGAAGTGATGAAGCAAAAAAATACTTTTATTCGTCATTTAATAAAAAATTATCAGATTTTGTATTCTTCCTGAAAAAATTCAGGGTAAATAATTTTTCCCTTTTCAAACAAGATTTAGAATTTTTTTATTTTTATACAAATTTTGAAAATTTAAACAAAGATGCGGGGGAGATAGATAGATAAGGGCTAAGTTGAAGTACATAAATTTTTAGTACGTTTATTTAGTATCATTTCGCAACTTTTTTCATTACCACTTTACCCCATTTTTGAAAAAACCCTAAATTTGAAACGCTCTAGTATTTGTTTACGTTTTAGGTGCCCAACAAAAGAATTCAAGAAAGATGAAGACTTTATCATCTTCTTTCTTCAATTTCAAAAACATTAACGAATTGAAAAGCTAAGACTATTGAAATTTTCTTCTTAAATTCCAAAATAAAATAAACCAATTATTATTGATATGAGCAAAAAATAATATTTGCACTAATTTTTTCGATGTTGACTGAAATGTAAATCCCTCCCTCCCTCTGCGATTGAATGAAGTGACATGAATATCGAAAGGGATAGATACCTATAAGAAAAACTGGATTCTAAAAAGAAATGAATCTAAACAGATAAGTAAGTATAGATTTTTTTCTATCGACGATTTATAATTCTTATTTATTCGTCGATTACTCTTAAATTTGCAGCTATTTTGAAACCGAATAGCGAAAATTTATTGCAATTCTTCTTCCAAAAAGTTTCCTCTTTATTTACTTTGAAACAAAAAGTAATTTTCTCCGTAATCATAAATGAGTAAAATCTGTCCACCAAAATACATATTAATTTCGAGTTTAATACGACTGATGAAATTTTAAATTAAATTTCAATTTTACTAAATATCCCATCGATTGAAAATTTGATTAAGCTTATCACTTCAAAATCAGATCATAGGATATAAATGATTATCTGAAAATCTAAATGCAATGTTTAGTTTAATGAATCTCTCGTAACTTATCAGATCGGTAAATACACTTAAAAATTTTATTAAATTCAACAAATGAATAAAAAATAGCCGATTTTTCCTTCTTATATCGATCAGAATACTAATAATGTCAATTCCGATGAGTGATATAGATCTTCGATCTAAATCTCGATAGCGTATAACAATTTTTCAGATTTTTTCCGCCGATAAAACATCGTATAAAAGAAGGTCTTTAAAACCGATAGCCATGTCAAATTCTTCTGTATTTAGTTTTTGGTAACTCAATCTGCTACTCAGGTTTAGTACTGTGAGTATACCTACCTACCTTTCGGCAATTTTGAAAAATAAATTAGTGATTGATATTAAATACTTCAATATGCGGATTAAGTTTCTATTTGTGCTGGTAAGTGAGTTTTATTACTTGTTTTATAAGAGTCGTTCTTTGAATTTTTTTTTCTCCTATTTTACTAATTAGTTGTTCGTGCGATAAATACGAGACTAATATAGGTATTATTTTTTTAACAGTAACTTAAATTATACATTTCCCAGATCAGTTAATTTTATTCCTCCTTGTAAATACGTGAAAAAAATCAGACACACAACAAAAAAAAAATTAATTATCCACTACTCAAAATGATATTTTCCATACTATTTAATCATATCACTTTTTTAAGTAATTCGCGTAAAAAAATATTACTTTACAACACAAATTTTATCGTGGCTTCTGTTGAAAAAAAAAAAATTAATTTCCTCTGCAACCAACTAGATATAGAATGTTTTACATTTAAGAAATTTTGACGAAGGTTTTTCATTTGAAAAGAAATTAAAATTTCATCAACTAACTTATTGTCTTCTTTTTTTTTTAGGTAATTTCATGGCTTACCATAAATGTGAACGGTGCCCCTGATATATTACTCAAAGATCAAATACCACCAGCAAAATTCAAAATAATGGCCAATGAAGCGAAACAACTTCAAAATTTCGACTTCAAGGATATTTTAATTCAAAAAAATGACCAAAATCAAATTTATCAACAATCGCAAGAATTTCAGAATGAAAAGGCCAGACCTCGAATGTATCCTTTATTTCCCGATATGAATTCCGAAGACCACTTTTTCTATCCCGATGGAGTGGATCAAGTTGATAATCCAAGTCCACCGTTATTCATCCCTAAATTCGAAGTATTTGAAGACAAGAATCCTAATGTAAAACTTGCTGCGAAGGGGAAATAAAAAAAAATTGGTATTGTAATCTAACGAACAAAAACAACAACAAGGAGGTTGGGTAAATTCATTTGAACAAGAAGTATTTTCGTTATTTTTATTTTTTTTATACCTATTTGTAATTATGTAAATTTAAGATTCAATGAGACGTTTTTGTATACATGTATCTAATATAAATACCACAATCAGAAACTATGTCTATTTACTTAATTAGATGAAACTGTATTCCAAAAATTTGAAAGTACCCGAATGATTTACTTTAGAAATTTGGTTTTTCTATAATTTTGGTATGAGACGAATTACTAATTGCCAGACTACAAGAACGAAGGTATCAGTGCGAATTTTTTAGTCTGGAATTTAGGTAGAGTACATACGAAGTTGTACTGAACACCTTCACATTAAACTCTAGAAATTTATCTCATAGTAAGAAACTTTTAACCTATAAGGTGTTTAATATTTTTAATATTCTTCAATTCGATTCAAATTCTTTAGGTACTCATTAGATCAAAAATACTTACTGAATTATTTTTCTATCTTGATTACTCGAAGACACAAACAATTAGAGAGGTTACACCAAAACCCATTTTACGCGAAAAACGGAGGATCACTCCCCTCTTTACCGCGCAGAATTGTGACGTCACTGCGAAGACGATTTTTAATTATGTGTATATGTCGAGCATATAGCAAATGCGAAATTTTTTAAGGGTTTTTTCATTCTTATGGTAAAGCCATGAAAATTACGAAAAAGTTGAAGAAAACTTAATTTAAAAAAAATAAAAAATGCTATCTGATGAAATTTTTAATTTCCTTTTTTGATAATAAATTAAGCAGCTTTTGAATTTTTTCATTTTTTTAAAAGCAAAAATATGGGAATTGCAAAAATTTTGAAGAGGATAAAAAATGCCATTTAGTGAAATGGAGTGAAAAGAAGAAAAGAGTTGTTGAAAAAACACAGTTACTGGAATTTTTTTCCACTACACTTAAAACATTCATACAGCTTCTTTATACTTATTTTGTTTGTTTCGTTAAATGAAAAAGTTGATGAAAATTTTAAAAATAATTCATCATTGAAGAAAAATACGAAATACTTACCACTTTGTAAATTGAAAAAAAGAGCAACAATTTTTGAAATTTTCTTTCCTTTATTTGTAGGAATTTATAACTTGAACAGAAGCAATTCATCGTTTTCCTTTTTTTTTTTCTGAAAAAGTACGACTGAAATTCATTAAAATAAATTGGAAAGAAAAATCAAATACACATACATTTTCAGAAATTGTAACCCAAGTTCGTTCGAGCGCTTGAAAAACTTAAGGAATTTCAAATGTTTTTTTCAGATTTTCTAAAATTAAAAAGGTGATTTTACACAAATGAGATTGAGCAACGCATCGTTGTAAATTTGTAAAAAAGAATTGATACCAAAATTTCCGAGTTAAAAAAAATGAATATGTAATTATTATTTTCAGTCATTCTTCTATTTAAGTAACTATTTACTATTTATTCTTACGCAAAAAACAATGTTGCGTCTATAGCTAGTAGTGAAAAAGTTCCCTGTGATAAAAACTTTGGAAAATCAAAAAAAAAATTTGAAATTTCAAACTTTTGCTACCACTCAAACACACTCATTATTTTATTTCTTTAAAAAAAAATCATTCAGCTACGAATACGTATTCGTGTAAAATATAAAAACCAAAACTTAAAACAGACTAAATTAAAAAAGAAATGGAAAGAGCTGGAAAAGTTGAGAAAAGTGGCGACCTACACAATTGAAATGAACTTACTTTGTCGTTTTGTTTGTAAAATTAAATTATTTTTCTGCGTTTTGTGTAAATCACATACTAAAATCACTGATAAATTAATATCTTTTTCGCGTTACTTTAACATCACTCCAAACACTAAATTTTTACCGTATCTTTTTCTTTTCATAGATAGATCTTCTTCTCCTTTGAAAATAATTTAATCCTTACAAAAATTTTCTTAAACTTTTCCATTTCTATGAAAATTAAAAAAAAAACAACTCTCTTCATCTTTGTTTACGTAAATAAATGCAAGTGATGCGTTTACCTACATTTCGGCTTCTTCCCGGTGAAGTCACAGGGCAGTCGATGGGCGTAATTGAAAATAATTACCTGTCTTCGAATTTGGTGTAACCTCTCTTTAGTTTATCTTTATAGATGTTGAAAAGAAATAGAGAGTTTCATAAATTCAAGACTAATTATCACCTTTAATTTCAAAAAACTAACAATTTTATCAATATCAACACTAGAATTTTTCAAATTGCACAGAATTAATTTACTTGCAGACCTTCAAATTTTGTTTTGAGCTTTTTTTTTGTCTTTATGTTAGATTATTAATCCGCCAGCATTGCTTTAATAAGATAGGAATTCATACCTGAGAATAGCCTAGAGATAAATCACGTTAATTAAATGATTTATCCGCCACGATAGATCCAACGTTTACACTTGAATTCTTATCAGACCAGTCACGTGAGTATACTAAATGTACTAACTAAGATGAAAATACATCAAAACTAAATTGTTAAGATGCAAGCTTGCGATCAAATTTGTTAATTTTTCTAATATCTGATATACAATCATGATTATAAAATTGTAAATTTATATTTGCAACAAAAATGAAATCAAGACGAATAAAAGTATATACGTTGCTAGTAAGTGAACACTAATCATTTACCTAATCAAAGCAAGTACGCGCATTATTCGCTAATGATTAAAATAATACTCTTTAAAAATAAGTGGAAAAATATTTTTTCAACATGTTTAGATGCTGACATGTGTTTCTACATTCATAACAAATGGGATTGCATCATTCGGCGATTTCTTGAAAAAAATATCAGCCAACGTTGAGCACACTGTTTCTACTGAAACTACTAGGATTACTTCACGTCGCGAAAATTTCGACGTACAAGAAGTACGTCTTTACCAAAATAATCCAACACCAATGTTTCAAGACCGAGAGAAAAAAATGCTCGAATCTTTACTATCAGGAAAGACAATAAGACCGGGAGAAAATTTCGATGTGAGAAAACAAATCTACGGGCCAGAGTTGGGAAAAGAATTCGATTCTTTACTCGAACACACTTCGCCAAAATGGAACCATTTAGAAGAGCTCTTGAAAAGAGCCGACAAAATAACCAGACTACCCCAATCAATGTATTACGACGAAGAAGAGACTAAATTACCGGATACGGAATCTACAACATTTCAATCAAATTCGGAAAAAACTGTCACTCAAATGGAAAAAAATAATCCTAAAATTGAAGATTTAAATCTAGATAATTTATTCAAACGAAAATTACAAAAAATTGGCGCAAATGATGAAATGTTTAACTCTATGTACGACGACGATCTAAGCATGAATTTCGGTAAACGAAATCAAATATATCCATTCGAACCGGATATTAGTTTTTCTGCAGGAATATTTAGAAATAAACGTGAAATAAACCATTGCGATGGTAATTTTTCATCATTTCAATCGAGCATAAAAATAATAAACTATGGAATGTCGAGCTTGTTACCTACGAACTAATTTCTCACATCAAAGTTCACATATATCAATTTCCGTTTAATGAAAGAAAGAGAAGCGAAAAAACGTTACCATAGAAATTCACCGCAGAGAAATTTGAATAATAGAATTTTTACAAAAATTCAAACACCTTATGGAAGAATAGATATTGCATGGAAAGAATTGTTTCGAAGATTAGGCCTAAACCCGATTCAACAGAAAATAATCCAAGATTTATTTTTATACGGTCCTCCAACGACGTCAGATTACAATTCGAAAATGATTAAAAATTTATCACTTTTTAGCCCATCGTTGCTATCACAAAACACCGCTCACACTTTAAGATTAAATACAAATTCCGATTTTGAATTCCAAAATAATACGCAAAATATGTACTTTAATGATCCATCGTCGCACATACCAAGAAACACTATTTCGTCAATACGACATACGATAACCATAGACAAGAATCTAATGAAACAAAAATTGAGAAGTTTAAATCCTTCAGATTTGAAAGAAACAGAAAACTTATTTTTTAACGGTGCATCGTCTCCATTTTATGATTTCTACGGCATTAAAAGCATCAAAAACGCCATTATAAACAATAATTTCCAACAAAACTCGGGACAAATACACGATCAATTTTCGATAAATAATCCAAAATCAACGCTAAATTCAAAAAATCATAGACAACAGCAAATGACACAAACAGATTATTACGATTACGAAAATCTAGCGAGAATTTTCAAGCAAATACCTGAGAATAAATTGAAAATAGTTAATGATTGTAGTGGCGAAATAGAAAGAGACCTACGTAGACGATTTCCTATAGCAGCATTGAAAGAAGGAGAAACCAGAGATTCGGGTCCATTTCACCCAACTAGATACTATCCTTGGAAGTTATTCTTGATGCTTCCGAATCAAAATTGAATCAGTGTCTCATATAATCCGTTAATTTTCTTTTTTTTACTTCACGATGATCACATACATTCTGTTAAAAAAAAAAGTTGGTGATAAAATTTATTCAACAGAAAAAGAGCAAGCAGCAAAAATTGACTCGAAAATTTAAATTCAAACTGGAACAAGTCTTATTCATTTTTGAATCATTTTCCTATAAACCCAATCATATAGGAATGATATGATGAAACCATCGAGCTGTCTCGTCTCTATCATTACTTTTAGAATCGTGTTTTCAATTTGCTACAAATATCTAAATCATAACTTGAAAATAATCAATTTTTCTTATCTACTAATCAAATACGGTTAATGAATGAATTTTTCACAGCGATGAATCAGTATGCCAGTACTTTAAAATGAAACGATTTCATACGTCTTACAACACTGATATTTTATTTTATTTTCTTTATTCGTGCACTGATGTTTTAACTGACATATCGTAATGTATACTAGTTCTTTATTCTCAAATTCATAAAATGAAAACTACAATAATTATCTTGGTAAGTAGCACAAATAGGTACAATTTTTCGACTTTACTTCCATACCTAGACGCTAGACTTACCTACATTATGCAAGCAAAAGAATAGATACTTAATATTCTCAATTTTTTTTTTCAATCGTTCCAATTTTTAGGTAATACTAACCTCATGTTGCATTCATACAAATGCAATCCGTCGTAAAACTGAAATTCAAAGACAAATTCTCGACGGCTTGGTACGGTTAATCACCAAAAAATCATTTCCACCTTTGCTCCAGGAAATTAAACGGTATTGTAAAAAAGAAAACATTTTTCAAAAACTCATAACCGATGCTGTCATATGGAAGTCGGACCAAATCAATCGCGTTTTCAAAATGGTACGAAATAAAGTAGATGCCGTCGAATCAGTTCTATGGTTATTATTTCAAACCAAAAGTAAACCAAAGGGTCGTCCGCAATGGCAATGGTTAGATTCAAACTATGATTGGACTAAACGAGCACGCGGCATGACAAAAATTTCTTATGATGGAGGAAATCAAAATTATAACAATGATAACGACAATAATGTTGGTGATTATAACGGCCAAGAAGATGGAGATGATGGTGATGATGACGATGGTGGTGATGACGGCGATGATGGAGATGATGGAGATAATGGGGCTGGCGGAAATGATGGAGGAGATAATGGAAGAGGTGATGCGTGGTAATAAATATCTGCTCAGGTCTATGATATGTGCTTAGGTGCTTACTATTTTATTATTTGTAATGATTTAAACATCGATGCAATATTCAATGACCAGGTACCAATTACAGATAATTAAAATTTTTTGATATTTTTCAAATGTATCTGCAAACATAATTTTTAAAATTGATAATAAATAGGTAGGTACTCATCTATTTGCTTCCAAAATATTTTTTAACAAAAACAGACTTTTTAAGTTCATTCTCATCGAGATAAATGTGTATATCTGCTTGAATTAGGTACATGCAACACTCATTCAGTAAAAAAAAATGTTTTTTTAGCCGGATTTTCATGAATGGTCATAATTATGTGAATCTGCATCACCAAAAGGCACATCTAGGTCCTATACTAAATTTGCATGCCAAATTTCAATTTCTTAGTGCAATTTGGAGAGGAGATATGTGAGGTCAAACTCAAAAAATTAGAAAAGCCGCAAAAATGGTCTTAAGGATTTTCTAAGACTGCCAAACTGATTTTCTTGATATTCCCCGCTCATCCACCGTAGATCGATGAACTGTAATTGTGTAGTTTTAATTGACACTATGACATCGAAAATCAGGCTAAAAAGAAACGCACCCGATGTAGTGATATACGTAAATTATTCATTCTAGGAATAAAAAAAGATATCATTCCTTAAACAAAGGTAGGGTTACAGGTAAATATTGAAGTGAATATCTGAAACTCTCAAAAAGCATATCTACAGCATCTACTAAAAATGTATACCAAATTTAAATTTCCTGGCTCAATTTGCAGGGGAGATATGCGAGGAACGAACTCCAAAAATTAAAAAAATCTAGCAAAAAACTACTTTTTTGGCCCTGCGAGGGGGTGCAATAGGGATGGAAGTCGAAACCGCCAAAAACACATTCACGATCCCTACTAATAATGTACCTGTCAAATTTCAACCCCTAATCTCAATTAGGAGGAGAGATATGCGTAAAACAGTTTTTTTTCATGGTCAACGACGAGGAAAAGCCTCATATTTTACTAGGTCATCTCAAATAAAAAATATCAAATTCACTCCCATCTGAGCCTACTGTCCAAATAATTTTTAGTTTGGGGTAAAAGTAAAAAGAAATACATAACAGACATGGCCAACCCCCTCTATCCATCGTAGGTCGATAGTCCTTAGTATCCTTTTCTCTTTCACAATATGACACAGAAAATTAGGCTAAAAAAAAACACGCACTCGTATTTTAATTAAAAATTATCAAAACTGAAATATTGTCAATAAAAAAAATCATCAATTAGTACGTAGCTCCACCTATTCTTCGTAAAATATAGGAAAAATTATGAATGAGACTTTAAGATGAAAAATTAAGAACGAAGACAAACATTCTAAATGAAAAATAAAAGAAAATGCCGAAGTATGCTTATCTAATGAACGTAATATAAACAAAATTCAAATAACCACGATAATGATTGAGTTTAATACCAAAGATCGAAATACAGCGATAGTCTTTACCTTATCATAATAGACGTAAAGAAAAAAATCAATTCGTAATAACACTGATGGAGTTCATTCTGAAAATCAATTTTGAAAAAAAATGTGAGTTCAATCATGCTTAATTACCAAATAACTTTGTTTAAAAGTACTTGAATATAAACCATGTTTTTTTTTTTACTTCATTTCTATGGTCGCGTTGTTGTGAATCATGAATAGTGAGGCTTGTTCGTAAAAAATAAGAAGCTCATGAGAAGTACGATGTACCTAATATTTTAGCGGATATGAATATGTGAAACTTTTGAATTCATTTATTGAAATATCATTATGAGGATCATCCATATTTTACTGGTGAGTAAAAATATATTAAAATTAAAGCCAATTTACTCGGCATGATACATTCCAGTGAAAAAAATGAACGAATTCAAAAAATATGACAATTATCGTCAAGGTACTATTAAAAAAACCAACCAAATAAAGTCATCACCGATTGTAACCATTCTCCCAATAAATCATTTACCTACTTACATAAATAAATTATACGTCAATTTTGCGCTATTAAGAATCTCTAACATTTTCAGATATTACCGTGTTTTTTAGCTTTACTACAAGGCGCTCCTATGGATAATTACCTCTCGCATCATCACACTACTACGGATGCTGATGAAGAAAAGGACGAAAGAGCAATTGCAATTAAAACCATCGTATCAGTGTGTTACAAATTGGTCAATTATTTTATCTTATTCATGTATTATCAACCTTTATTGAACAGGATATATAACGAATTTGTAAAAATATTCGGTAATGAAGAAAACCCTCCTAATGACTATTATGATATTATCGAAACTACTACTCGTCGTCATCACCACCACCATCATCATCATCATCGTCATCATCATCATCACCATCGCCATCCTAACCACCATCATCCCCATCATCATCGTCATCACCATCAACTCCGAGACCAACAGGAACAAAATGCAAGTGAATTGCAAGATCAAATTCAAACTCTAAATGAGGATACTGATGGTTTTCTAACACCGAATCCCAATTCTAATGGAGATCAGCAAAAAAAAGTTTACAGCAACAGGTGAACAGAAAAAAAACACTCAAGTACCAAATACTTTTTTAGCTTGCGGATAAGTCATTCAATGAAGTATCTTCAGCATCCGAAAGATGCGATTGTACAAATAACGTGAAGATTCATTATCAAGTAATCAATCAATTAACTGTACAATTGAATAATATTACGTTGATTTGTGGGAAATTTACTTATTTATATTCAAAAGATATATACGAAATGTAAATATACTGTCTTTTTATACGTACTAAGTACAATTTTGTTCATTTTTAGGATGCGTTTTATTTTATTCCAATATCTTTGTAGCCTGCACTTAATTGACAAAAATTTAATGATGTCTGTCAGTTGTAAGGTAGAAAACACACAAAAACAAAAATTCATTCTCGTAAATTTACGAGTAAATATCCAATGTTAGAATGACAAAAAAACTTTATTTTTAACTGTAGAAACACTCTATATGTACAGTGCCTACTTCTACTATTGAACTTAAACTAAAACTCGTCGATTGTTCTTCTACCCTTTTGACAAAAGATAAAACCTTTCTCCATTTCTTTCTTTTCTTAAGGTTGTTGCATATAGACACATAAAAAAAGGTTTCAACTACGCTGGTGTTAAATAGACCAGCGAAGATTTTCAACTTCTAACACCAATTCAACGAATTCATCTATTTTACATTTTCACTGCTATAAATACAGAAATATTCAAGTAGTTAGTTACTTTCATTTAAAAATAAATCAACTTATTGTAAAATCAAGTTTGAAATATTACAAAGCTCATGCAATAAAAAAATTTATTTAAAATTATCGATGCTCTGAAAAGGAAGTTGAAGCGATAAGTTCAGAATTTATCAGTACATGAGATCGGAGATCATATAATCAAAATGATAATACTCCCAAAAAATGCTACCAATTCGCTCGCATATTACCGTGTCCAAGATAGCTTGAAACGAAATCTACTATTCTCATATAGTGAGTCAAATCAGCATGGTTTTTTACGCACAAATTATCATCGAGTAAACATGTACAAACAATTATCTACACTACCTGCGTTGAAAGTCGAGTTTAATCACCAACCATGAAGTTTTTACTGTATTTGGTAAGATTTTTCAATGACTTGTTTTCTGTTTCTGTAGTAAAATATAATGAAAAAAAAAAGAACTAATTTGAATATTTTGGTTGAAAATTTTCTCTCTATTCAAAATATTCTGGCTTGTATATCTATTCACAATACTTTTTTATGTAGATAGAGGTACGTACCGACACGTACATTTTATCATTACGAAATAATCTTTTAAAATAAAAAATTCTTTATAGCTATATTCCATCCCATGTAGAAAAATCTTATTAATACACTATTGAAAAATCAGTGTGATTTACCTAGTGTGGTTTTGCCAGTAGTAATTGACTACTACTGCTGAAGAGTATAATCTATATCAGTGAAAAATCACTGGATCATCTGTGTTCCTAGAAATGTTAGATTAATACTCAATAATCGCACCATCTAATAATAGTGAAGGGTATTACCCCTGGTACAACCACACTAGGAACCCACACTGCTTACTAACAGTGAATATTCTGTATATTTGTACAATTCACTCAGATGAAATACTACTGGAAATGTATTTCCATTACCCCATGGAACATACCACTACTTTCTGTATATGTAAGACCATAGTGTAATTCACTACTTGGAATGTTAATGAGTGATAAAGTAGAACTTCGTGCAGATTTCTGGGATACACTTCTAAGAGTATTAAAAGTATCTCATTACAACTGAAAAGTTTTCGTCAGTGGAACATTGATTAGTAAAATATTACCATATATCAGGGATGCGGTGAAGGAGACTTCTTGACGAACAACTCGTCGTTGAAAAGGGGGGACTTCTAAAATTGATACCTGATTTAGTTAAAAGAAAGAAATGAAAAAAAAAACAGAAAGAAGTTTTTATTTTTTTAAGCTATGTTTTTGAATATACGCTAAATTCAGTGGAGTAAAAGGGGGGAGGCATACAACACCTCTACCCCCAAGTGATTTTTGGCATTTAGAATTTAGAATTACGCCAAAGTACCAATTTTTCGACCCTTAACGTTCGAAATTGTGCAAAATTTTCGCCCTCGCGTTGCTAGGGCTATATACGTGTACAATTTTTTTTTAACTTCAGAAAAATATTCAGCATATTTTCTCCTCCCTCTGCCCAAAAGTCAGGTATTGATCGATCAGGGGTATAGTTGGAGGGGTATATAAACTTCTACCATCCAGCCCCTTCAGAACGAGCAACTTGAGATTTTTTTATTTATGCTAATTCTTTTTAATAAAACGCCTGAAAATGCTTTTTAATTGTTAAAAAAAAAAATAATTCCAAAAATCCACTTTTGCTTTGCTCGGGCATTGTATTCAATTAATTTTTCTAAATGCAAATCTCGAAAAATGTTTTTTTTTTTTTTTTTACCACATGCTCTTTATTAAAAAAATAAAACCATACCCAACCACACAGAAAAAGTGTATGACGCTTCTTTTGAGGCATTCTGCAATACACTAGAGTGTTGTTAATAGAGACTCGCTTCTGTTTCCTCACATTTACTACAAAGAGCTCTTAACTGTTTTAAACGAATGATGAAAATCTAAAAGTATTCAGCATTTACTCAGAAAGAAACGCATTAGCAGTATTGGCATGAATACTGGTTTCAAGGGGGTCCCTCCCCCCGATCCCTTTACACACATAAGAGCCGAGTATAGATACATTAATGAAATGTGGTAGAGGTGTTGATGTGTTTGGAAGAGAGTGCTCGTTGTTGACATAGGAGAGTCACTGCACTTCTGCAATATGTATTACTAATAAGTGACTACTACATAACCACTTTGCAGAAGCACTACTGTTCAGTAGCAAACCAAGTACTAAGATATCACTAACGTGTGCTGGATAACTACTCAAAACTACAGTTCCCTAGTAAATAACCACTACTCCTAATGTGTTCTTACTACAGGAGTGTATTTCAGAGTTGTGAAAGAATTTTTTATCTAGCTATAGCTCGAGTAAAATCAAAATGCGATAACCTTAAATCAGATTAAAAGTACATTGAGACAGTTTAATGTGACTTTTTCTTGATTTTTTCCAGGTAACTGTATCATATATTTGTAATCTAACAACTGCAGTGCGCCTCGCTTTAATAGAATCTAATGATTCGGTTTCTTATATGCAATCATTGCCCAAAGAAACGATAACCGATGTATCGCTAGAAATACACGGAGATTACGGAGACTACTACGATCCTGGGCCAAATTCCGAAAATATAAACGAAACCGACCTGGAATATTATGTTAAACAGCTAGCACTACTGGGACCAAGTACCAAAGCCTACGGTGGACCAAATGTTAAACATCGATTCAGCTTTACTTTCTTTACGACTGTAACAGAAAAACTAACGTATCGTATGCGAAAGCAAGTACACAGTCGAGCAGCTTCAACGTACATCTATAAATACACCCAACGAAAAACCAAGTATCCTAAAACTACACCGAAACCAAATAAAAGAACACGATCAACAATGCGATTATTGCAATTTTCAACCGCACCCGTGAGAAAAAAACGATTATTGTGCGATTGTGCTGAAATTATGGAGCGAGATGATGTCTGCAATGGTTTTAATAGAGATTTTCTTCGTTTATCGACGTCACAATCTCAAGTAAGGATGAAAAGATGGGTAGGCGACAGTCCTGAACGAATGGATAAGTATACTACTTTTGAAAGTTTGGACAGAGAATTACTTTACTCTGGCAGGTACGCTCCTTGGCAAATAAAACTATACGCGTTGAGGAAATATTTCGATAAAAATCTAACTTTACCGCTGGTTACGAAAAAGAAAATTATCGGTAAACAAAAACTGAAGAAAATACTTCGCAGAAAGAGTATACACGAGCCTGGTTACCGAGAAAAGTTACGATATATGTCATTTGATCAAATCTACAATGACAGCAATCTTTTCCCTTGGAATGCCACAGTTCGACAAATTTATCCTGAAAAAAAATGGAAACATTTGACGCAAAAATTGCCAATATTTCAGGCATAGGTATCAGGTACTAAATGAATTTTTACACCCTGTTTATTTTAATACCTAATTGTAATTATAAAAATATTGATACCGATATAACATTCGAATTTAATCTTTATGAGGTCTTTTTGACGAGAAAGAATAAGGATAAAATTTTTAGTAGGGCCTAGCTAAGTAGGTTGCCTCAGTAGATTGAATATTATTTTCGTTCAAAACTTCGGAACTTGAACTTGTTCATTATTCCTTTAAAAATATTTCACTTTTTACTTTAGTTTTCCAAATCAATTTAAAGGTGCTGATCATGAATTTGAAAAACATATCTACACCTTTCTTCAGTTTATTTTTCATCACATTACATACGTTTTGATAGTTGACACATGTTGATGGAGATGTATTCTTGTTAACGTATGCGTATCTACTTATAAAAGAGCGTTTCTACAAACCAGAAGATCCTATTATATTCGTTGAAAATTTCATTGACCCCGATCATCGAGTAGATAAAAAGTTCATTAAATTCATGAAAGAAAAACAGATCCACAAACAAACAAATGAAAGCACAGAAATATCACGATCAGAAAACAAGTTCATTTGAAATGCGATAAAAAAATTCAAAGAATCATAGAGTGATTTTTTTTATAACTCGTATATTTATACCTCGCTCAAATACAATACAATCAAATGGAATTTTGTCAATAAACTGGAAACAAGCCAATCGACAACACTGATGAAATGAAAACCCTTTTAATGGTAAGTGGAATTGAAATACGGGGTATGCTTGCGAATAACAATTTTTGACAGATTATTTACCTAGGTATTTAAATTCGTATAAATTTTCAGCTTATATTATGCTTTTCATCGTGTTCAGCCAAAAAATATAATAATTCACTGAACCGGAAACACCCGATGAATTCGGTGATATCTCATAAAAACAAGAATGTTGAAACGATTGCAAGTACGTAAAGAAAACAGAAACGCGTCAACTTCATACAATTTTGATCTAAACCTGGTAACTGATTCGAATGTTTTTCGATAATAGATAACGAATCCAGATTTCAGCAAATTTTAGTAGTTCAAACGAACGGCGGATTTGTACACTTGGAAAATTCATCGCGATATGTACAAAGCAACTTGTTAGCAAATCTCCTGCATGTAGTAGGTTCCGCTGTGCATGTTTTAGCAAATTTTTTATCGAGGAAAACTGATAATGAAGTAGAATTATCTACTAGACAAAATCCAACATTCAAACACGAGTATATCATACCATCAGTTCCACCGTTATCACAAAATGATAAGTTTTTCTATCAAGGTAACACCAAAGCCTACGGCTTCCATCAAACAATCCGAAGAACTCTCAAGAAAAAAGTTTTAAACTGTCCAAAAATTGACAGGGACGAGGATGGCAGAGCAAACGTCAAAAATATTCTGAAAAGAATCTATTCAATTATATCTTTTGGTAATAAATTTTTGCCAGACAAATACAAAAGAAAATTCTTTAAAATATTTGAAAATACTGATACATAAAAAAAAAAAACGATTAGAAGACGATACCTGAATAAAATATCGATATCTACAAAATTATAAAACCAAACTACAAAGAGAAAATGAGCTATGAAGAGTTGACAAATACATATTAATGTAAGGAATGAAAAAAAAAATTGAAGGAAATATAAATTACATGCATATTCGTAAAGTACCTAGGCTACCTACCTATTAAAACGTATAGAATATTTTTTATCAACGTTTTCATCTTAAGCTCCTAATTTACCTCCAACAAATCTATTATTTTATTAAAAAAATTAATGTTCTGCAAATGTAATTAGTTTCAAACAAAGTTACTTAATCAGCCTCCTAGGTCAATTAGGAGGGGAGATACGAGTTTTTTCCGTTTTCTCCCTTTTTGACCTTGAAAAAAGGCTGTCAATTCCTACCCTTTCTCCTTCCTAAATTGAGCTGGAAGTTGAAATTAAATATGTAGATTTAGTAAGGATCATGAATTTACCTTTCGGAGGATTCGAATTTTCAGACCCATTGCGCCCCCTTTGGGGTGGCACTCATTCTTATAGGAAATTAAAAAAAAAAATTGGCAATACTTGGGTTGAATTTTGTTCATTCATGTCTAAGAGATGACCAATTCATCAATTTTTCAAAATCCTGGAGAAAGATCCGGTAGTAGATCGGTTTTCTCCATTATAACTTCAAAAGATCATATTTTGTGAAATATTTCATTTTCAATGTATTTAGTGGGGTTCAAATTTTCAAAAATTCACCAAAAAATCCAAAAATGAACTTCAACGACTGAAAATTTGGTTTTAGAGGTTTTTAGATATGCTCTTTCAAACTAGCTAGATGAAATGCGATGTATAAATTTAGTATAGGTCCTAGATGTGCCTTTAGATGGCGCCGACTGTTCAGTTCCATTAAACCTGTCCTACTCTTACCACTGCAAGCGATGCTTTTCTTCAAATAAAATATATACCAAGGTACAATTATAGTGCATCACGAC
This sequence comes from Ferrisia virgata, assembly GCA_900060175.1. Classification (NCBI taxonomy): domain Eukaryota; kingdom Metazoa; phylum Arthropoda; class Insecta; order Hemiptera; family Pseudococcidae; genus Ferrisia; species Ferrisia virgata. Next base: position 81,880 of record FIZR01007933.1, read on the forward strand.
ACAAAGAGATAACTTTAACAAATAAGCAAGCATTTTGAACAATTAATAAGGTAATCTCAACCTGCTAACGAGAAGAGTAAATCAAAAAGTGTAAAATACCAGATGATACACTTATTATGAAAGATGTGTAAATTTTTAATGATCAAGAGCAATTTGATTATACATTCACAGCACGAGTTAAAATACCTAGGTAAGTGAAATAAGTATGCTAAATTTATGTAGATATCATGATAAAATGAAAAATTCTTTTAATTCCCATCATTAATCCGCTAATTTAAAGCAGTGTGTTACTGCCTCGCAATATAAGCCAAGAGCTGCGATTAAATATAATTTTAATTTATCAAATCATGCCACTAATACATCGGTTTATCAGAATAAGACTTTCATTAAATGATCAGAACATACGAACTCTAAAATGTAGTACGTAATCGTATAATTGAAAAGTATCTGAAGGATGTTCATCAAAAGTTTGAAGAAAATTATTTATCTAAATGTCACAAATGTTAAAAATTTATACTTATAATATTATTGCGGATATATTCGTGAAATGAAGAAAAAATTGATAATATTGGTAAGTTGACATTCAATTTTAATACGAAATCGGTTTCGAGTGCTTGATGAAATAATAAAGCAATACTTGAAAATATTACACCAAGAGTTCGGTGAAAAAGTAAAATATATGGAATGTTCATCATGTTGTTAACTTACCTGCCATAATTCACGTGGCCTATATCATTCTTCCAATTTTCTTCTGATCATATAACGTTATGATACCATCACATCACAAATTTCAAAACTGTCTGAATTGAAATAAGTTAAACACTCTTCGATAATTCTTTTGATGGACGACCGAAAAATGAAAGAATTACTATAAATAAACTGCAATGGCACTTCATACAAAAATAGCTAACGCTTGTAGCAACTACAAACTGATAAGAAATAACACAACAAAACACATAGCGCTCCAATTGTTATATACATTTATTTCGATCTCATAAATAGTAATATAGTTTACCCGTTGGATTTTCAATGAATCGTTGAACATTTTGGAGAAAAAGAAAAAAAATCGTCGATGAAAGTGGCCTCAACGACCATTACTATACCACTGATCAATAAAACAATACTCAATTAGGTGATTTAATGAACCTGTACTTCATAACGAAGAACTTGAATAGAACTTGTATGTGAAACACACAATATACGAATCTAAATTAATAACAAAATTCAATGTTTTTAGGCGTTGACATGTTCAATATTTTTATCAGTCGATGGCGAAACGAATGAAAAACAGAACAATTCGACGAGAAATGCAGAAAACGATTATTATTATTATGAATGCACTTCAGATACCTCTACCACCAACAAATTACCGTTATTCGTTCGAATATTTGGAAAAAAACCATTCAAATTTATTAAAAAGTCCATTTCTAAAATCCTAGGAGAAAATCACACCATCATGAAGAAATTTTCAAACAGAAGTCATTCGATTGAAAAAATAATTAGTAAAACGGACCGAACATCAACTATTTTTACCACGAAAAATTCTGATTACATCACTTCTCAAGAAACATACACTGAAATAAATATATCGAGACAAACACATAGCAGATTTGGATCAGGGAATAAAAAACCTTTCGCAAAAGAAATGTCTCATTATCGTAAATTTGTCTATACAGCTACGCCACAACGATACGTATCGCCGTTTAAAATAAGAAAATATTTCACACCTGACGGTTCGCCATCAATCCAAGATAAAAGCAATCAACGGGCAACAATCAACTGCATTAAAAGAAACACTCAACAAGGCAATCATGAAAAAGTAGCCGGTTCAAAGAACACACTGAAAATTAATACCGATAAAAATATTATTTTTTCCTCTACGACATTACTGAATGAATGTAGCACTCACGAAGCGAGTAACTATAACGAGCAATCAATCTTGTCACAGTCCGATCACAACTCCAATAATGGAAAGAGACAACGTAGATGCAGTGTACACAGTTCATCAGAATCGGAAGGGTACACGTACCTCTTGAGAAAAAAAAGACCTCAATCGTCGTTCAACCCGTACGCCTATCTCACTAGATTATCAAAAAATCCAGTTTTTACGGGTAATTATACCGCTAGAAAATACACTTATTCTAGATATCTTGCTTTTGATAGAAACAAAAATATTAAAACGACTATCGGCACAACTCCAACGAAACCTTCAATTACGTTGGCTCCGAGAAGTTTTGGAAGAATTCAGCCTAAATTTGTTTTAACTACTGAATCAAAAACAACTGCCACAACACAAAGAAATATTCTTAAAACTACGATTCAACCTCAGTCTAAAAAAGATTATTCGATTACACCTCAAAATACTAATACAAAAGTAGTTAAAAATAATCTTGAATGTACCGAAAATCAAACTGCTCCATCCACAAGAGCCCAACATTATTGGATTAACAACTGGAATCTACGTTACATGTCTTATTACATGAAGCCGGTAGAACATACCTTTCGAACATATCAACCACCAATAACAACTTTTAATCCAAGTTCGAAAAGTAAAACAACCAGAGCTATGTATTATTTGACGCAATATTGGAATAAGCATTATTTTTCCTATTACACAAATTTTGATCCGCCTGAAGAAAGTTTTCATGATTTCGCCAAACGTATGGGATATTTTCCTGATGCAACAACGCATTTCAAAAAGATCAGAATGATGCCAAAACGTTACAGACCGGAGGGTTTCATCGATTTATTTTCTCTCGATAGTTTTGTACGAGACATGAATCAACGGTTAAAACAAAATCAAACCTACCCTCCTCCACATGAAAGGGACAGCATAAGTGCAAGCGTTGAAGACGTTTCTTATTGGTTTTTCTTCAACAGATCTGTCACTCCCGGTGCACTAATTCCAGGTACACCTTGGAAAAACAAACCTAGACCTACAATGAAACCTATACCATCGTATTTCTTTAAAGATTTCATAATTACTAGGTACTATCCACCTTCACGCGAGGAAGATGTGACAAAGGTACAAACAGTTTCAAGAAAATTTCAATCAACTTTTTCAACTGATAAACCAACACGTCCTTCCATTTCTCACACATTCACAACCACATCACCTACCATTCATACTTCCTCATCTCGCTCCAGTGTGAAATTATTGCATCCTAAAACACCCATACCTACACTTCCAACCAATAAAGAAACAACAGCTCCAAACATTGATCCTTACGGTCTACTCAATAAAATTGTTCAGTATAATCTACAAATCAACCAACCATCATCTGGTAACGGTACCAAAGCAGTTGAACAATCCAAACTGCATCCTGTAAACCTACTTCCTCGATTTCTACAACTACCATTCTCGTTAAATCCAAAATTAATGATGTATACGGACCAACGTGGTAAACAGCTATTTACCTTACTCGGTAAATACCACATACACGAAAATAATAAGACTTTAGAACGTGTTCGAAATCCATCAGAATTTTTACATCCATTCAAGGTAGTAGCTCCACCGCCTGAAAACGGTTATTATAGAATTATACAAAGACATCGAATTCGAAATAACGATGAAATTGAGGAGCAACCGGCGCGACGTAGCTACGCAATTAATAATACCGAAGGAAAACAGCAGTTATTACCAAATGATGCGACTGTTTCGGTTGAAATAAGATTTTATCCAATACACACTACTGGAACAATCAAAAAGTGGAAAGAATATTTAGAATCGCAGCAAAATAAATATTCTCTTGCTGGTTTACCAACACCTTCTTTGACAGCTAATCAGCTGGTATGAGCAATACACCAAGTCACGTTTTTCGAAGCACTAAAGAACAAATGGTATAGCCTCCGCTTGGTTTAGAAACATAATACCACCATTGTTGACAAATGACAATCGACTGAAAATTTTCAAAACACCTTTATACATATACATTTAAATGTCAAAATATTGGAAAAAGAGGATTACCAAATACCATACGTAATTTATGCGAATGACAAATTGTGACTGATATCTAGTATTATTTTAGTTTAAGTATGCAATTAAATTTCATTTAAATTTTTTTATTCTACTCAAGTCAAATGCATGGTTCAGTTCAACTAGATCATTGAAAATAAATTTTTCAAACACATGCAGATGCACTTTACATAGAGATCTGCTCTGAATCAGTAAAGGTATCTTATTTTCCCAGACAAACAGAACGAGAAACATTGAGGAAGAAAGCATAGATAGCCGAACAAGTACACTTCATACATTCACCCAGTAAGTAAATAATTACATAAAAAGTTGTCGATCTACATTAGAATTTTCAGCCTTTCCTAATATCGTAGGTACATCGTCAATGCTTTGTTGAATTCGATTCAACCAGTAAATTTTGATAAGTAATGAATACGTCATTTTGCATTTTGTTTCAGTAACTCGAATACAGCGCGAAATATTCTGAAGTGCAGGAATTCAAAAAATCTAAGCTTATCTGGTTACGTACATTGATAAAAAAAAGTGAATATGTATTAGGCTACACAAGTTCATTCCACATATTATCAACAAGTTACTGAAGATTTCTAATGTTCGTGTTTGTAATTATGTACTTGTTTCAAAATACTTAGTTCGTTAATAAACCCGATCGAACTGACATCGCTTAAAAATGTAAAAATATTCTTCGAGATCGTATTTAATAATTTAAAATGAAAATATTATCATGCAGTTTGGTGAGTACTATAACTTCTCTTTACACATGGATTTGCCATTTTTCATCTGGTGATCATTTACTTTATTCATTCCATCTGATGCGCATTCACATCTTACATACACTTGAATTCATTTTCAAAAAATACAATAATGCTACATGTTTTTGAAACTATAATAGATCATAGAGAATAAACTTTTGAGTTTTGATATCAGGGTTGTAATTGATATTTGGATATCGATATATCAATTAACATCAATTATCAATTAGAGTATCGATAAATATTACTAAACGTGAGTGTTACAGAAAAAAATCCGGCCCTACAGCGATCATTGTAGACAAAATAGAAAAAAAATATGATTGATACATTTTGTATCATACTTAATTGATATCATCGATAAGCATAATTTACAACCCCGTTCGATGCTCAATGAGAAATACGTGAAACCCAATTCATTCACTACTAATTTTTTTTTATAGTAACTAACACAAACATGCTGAAAATGCACAAAAATTTCTAATCAGTTTCTGTGTTATCAACTAATACGTTATGGTTCTAACATTGTTTTAGGCTGTGATAAGTTTTGTGTTACATACGATCAAAGATCATCACGCTTATCCATATTTAAATTTAAATCAAACGCAATTATCCAGATCGACTCCAATCACATACGATTCTTTTACCGATCAACCGAGCACAACTTCAAACACGAGAAAAGAAATACCAATATACAATCCTTTTATTTATAGTAAATCGTCTTCAACCACGCAAAAGGAGCATTTGATGTACGATCCTTTCACCGATAAATCTTCAACTTCAACTACTTACAGAGAAACATTGGCATACGATCCTTTTACTGACAAATGGACACCTGGAACTCCATATAAAGAAACTCTGGTACACAAACATTCCAGCGATAAAGCCACGACTTCAACATCGTTCAAAGAAATCTTTACGTATAGTTTTTTCGACGAAAAATCCACAACTTCGCCACCGCTTAATCAAAAACATCGAAATCGTTATAACTTTAGGCATCGATTCCGTAATCTAGTCATTACTGCATCATCAGTATTGACGACACCCCATCAAATGTCTCAAAAACTCCCCTCAGCAGAAAAAACGGCGCCTGAATTCAAATCAAATGATATTTATAACAAAGTATTAAAGGATTACGCATTTATCGAAACGCCATTAAACAGCACTCCAATGTTTCACTTGAATATAACTTTACCAAAAATTCTTTTAGAAGGAAGGGTTCCTCGACTAGCTAGTCCTTACATTATTCGAGTAACATTGGCGAGAAAATTCGCACCAAGAAGCAACACAACACTTCCTAGTCGAGGTTTCCTCAGGATTGTTGGCTCCAAAGTAAATATGTTAGAAGATGGCAACTTAGGCATGATATTAGGTAAAATAGCGAATCAAATTGGTAACGCGTATAACATGACGAATAAAGATATTCAAGGAATGCGTCACGTCATAGTCGTAGGACCAGGAGGACAAATGGTGAATAGGCGAGTTACCCCTCCAAAAAAGACCACCAAATTAACGTCTCCTGTAATGATGACAGCGCGTCTACGTCTTCGTCTAAATTGCACTCTTCCAAAAATAACGGATCGAGTTATTTACTTCGAAGAATACACCAAATATTTTGAATTATATTAAACACTACAGGAGCTATGAGAGTTTAATATTATCGTATCTAAGATACACGCATAACAAGGGGTATTACTCCTGTAAAAGTTGATGATCTTCTCCAGTGAAGTACATTCAAATTTATGTACACTTCTGATCATGTTTTTTCGAAGCGTAAAATAATACAAATATGATAAATAATACTTATCTATAAAAATATGACAGATTTGCATATAAGTAAACCACAATTGTACTTTTTTTTTCAAAATTGAATCTCTCAATTTCCATTTTATGACAAATAATACTATCAGGGAAGTTGGATTCGGCAACATATTACCTAAGCCTACCTAACTAAATTGATGATATATATTTCTACACACAAGTAAAACGATTTTTTTTTCTACCAATAAGCTCTGACTATGTATAACATTCAATAAATTTGATTTTTCCCTGTCGATTGATAATTTAATCATTTTCTCCTTTCCTCAAATCATCTAAGGTGTTTGTTCTGATTCAATGCGAAGAAGAATGAAATACAATGAACACATTTGATGTTACGATATCAACTGAACACCCCATGACGCGGATAGGATGCACTTTTGAAAAGTAATACAAAATAAGAAAAAATATTTTAAAAAATAGTTTAATAATTTAATAAATATTAAATTAAACGATTCTTCACTTCTCATTTAACATTTATATAAATCTTTAGTAACGTCACCTAGATTGACAGTTCAGTATGCAATAAAAGAAGCAAATTATGACTCACTTAGCTACGAATAGTCAGTAAAATCGCAGAAGTAATTACGATTGGTCTGTTTATTAACCATGGCGTCTGTTTGAGTAGTGGAGTTCCCTTCGTCGATAACTTTTTTCTTGATCTGTTTAATCTTTCGTAATCTTTCCAGCCAATTCGAAGCGTAAATGCCGCCACAATTTCTATCCTTACTCATACTGCTCAGTACCAATGAAGCCAGCTGTGAAGAAAGAACAAAAGAGAGTAGTTTGTAATACGTTGAATAGGTCTTTGCAATTTCAATTACGATTTTAAGCATACATTTATATGGAGAGCTAATTGTCGAGCTAATAACGATACATTTTTATCTGAAACTATTTTGGTATCAACATTTCCAATTATTTCCAATAAATCATCCCTCGCTTTGACAGTCAGTTGATTACTACCATGATCTAATGGTTCGACAATGATGCTAGCGAAATTAAATTGGCACTAGAAAAATTAATAAATAAATTCAGAAACAGTAACTCAAAATGAAAACTGTTTAGTAATTTCAAGAATATAGTTATACCTTTACGGTATTGAGATTATATTCCTCTCCACTTTCGTTGTATACGATAGTAACGTAATCATTACCGATATGTTTTTTCTTATTGTTGCAATTTATGTCGTTTTCCTTATTCGGCATGAGAGTAGCCACGTGGAAAGTAACCTGAAAATTTCATACATAAAATGAAACATATTCACAATTGATTATTCCATTTTAAAATAAAACACAAACCTGCATAATATCGTCTTTCCAAATGTAAGCATATTTACCATCATTTCCATTCTGTTCCAAACCACCCAAAAATACGTTTTGTGAATTAACTTCAGCTAAATTCACCAACGTTCCGAGTTTCTGTCACAAAGTACGTGAAAAATATATCATTTTAAAAATTCACTTTAAATATGAATCAATTTACGGATACATACCGATAGAAATTCAACGTAGCGTGTAGTACCATTCGTATTACTCAAAATTTCCTTTTCGTTGTTTGCTTGACCAGGTCCAACATAGATAACTCCAACCTACAAAAATACCGATTTTCAATCTCAATGGTTTGAAATTAAACTTCTTTCGTAACATAAATTAATTTTACTTTATGAGTTTCATAAGGGGGTATTAGATCAAAAACGTTCAATGCTCTTTGAATAGCTGGTGTTGAAGGAACAGCTATCGGTTTCTCGTTACCATTGAAAAATTGCGATGAATCGTACAATTGCAGGAATACGAAACTGAAATTTTTAAAATTGTGTGCAAAAGAATTAAAATGAAATCATTGTTTTGAGATCATAAAAAGTATGAATAACAACCTTGGATTAACTCCAGATTTTTTTGGCTCACTACCGCGTTGATTGGAAAATTTATTTCTCGAATCCCATTCAGATTGGGTTTTTTTTGTAGGACTCATTACAGAAATAGTATGTACCCGGTTACGTTTATAATCCTGATTCAAATTACTAAATGAATCAGATTGCGATTCAACAGAAGGATCCTGAAAATAAGAAATAATTCAAATAACGGAAAACTTGAATGGATTAACGCAGCCATTTTTTGAAAAAATGCTTACTTTTCCATGTTTGATAGACCGAAGAGAGTATATTGGTGGTGAAGGTGGTGGTTTAGATGTCAAATGCGGTTGACTGGAGGTTAAACCGTGAGAAAGATTTACATACGAAGTCGAGGGTGGATATTTTTTCGATTTCGAAATTACCTGCAAATACATAGAATCGAAAATTAAAATTTGTATACGGCGTGAACATCATCAGGTATCAAAGACCTTTTTTTCATCATTTACTTGTGAAGTGCTAGCTGAGCGACTGAACTCAAAATCATCGTTAGGTAAAGTATGCTCGTCAAAAAATTTCGTCTCGACCGGCTTTTTATCTTCGTTCATACTAAAGTTTTCACAGGAGCTTGAAGGTAGCAACTGCGGAGTCGAACTAGATTTCTCACTTTGCGAAATATTGCCGGAAGAAATCGATGGTGACGGTGAGTTTATACTGGATTCCACATCACTAACGGTATCAGCGCTTGTAACCGTTCTCACTTGAGTAGCTTTTGGAGGGGTTGTACCTAATCCAGGAAATTCTTCTGGTATAGCTTCACAATTACATCTATTGAAGAGGGGATTCGTAAATATATTCCGCAATCTTTTAATGAACGCTCTTCGAATCTAAATACCATACCGAAGTTCCTTCGAATGCTTTCCCAATTTTTTACATTCCAGAAAAGAGCAATGATCACTTGATTCACACTGTTCAACTCCATCCACTGGAGAACTATTAAAACTTCTAGGCGAATCTTTAACAAACGAGTTTTTCCAATTAGAACTCATCTCCGGACTAGAATTCGATCTACGAACGGGATTTCTCCCTTGACAACAATGCTCGTTCGATTCTGTCAAAGAAGTTGATCAGGATTAAAAACTGGTGACAGTGAATGTATCAAATAAAAATATAAATGAGAAAATAAGCATTACCTCCATCTGCGAGCACGTCACTTTGTTCATCAACCAAGTTCCCCTCGCCACTCTTTGAATCATCAACAGATTTTTCCTTCACTTGCTTCGAATTAGTCGAAACGTTCTCCATAGCACCAGGAGTTACGGAATCAGCATCTGATTGTAATTCAGTACCTACCTTGACCGGAGGCAAGTCAGTAATAAATTCCTTAGAAGCGTTTTCCGAATAATTCGTACAACTTTGCTACAATGTAAAATCAATTATGACGTTGGATGCAATTGTCTTTGATGAATGTTTTCAATACAGCCTGCTTTATATAATAACCTTACCGAACTCGTATTTAAAACGGTATTTTTTCGAAGTAACTCCTTTTCTTCCATTATTTTAATACCTTCGTATATAATAGAAGCTTGATACAAAGCGCTGATATCCGTAAAAGGATTTCGGTAAGGAGTGGAGCAAGTTTCATTTTGCAAACGCATTATCCAAGAGGTATCACCTAAATCGAAAGACGAACATTGGACAAATCAAATTGGACGTAAATATTTGAACAGTCTAGATGAAAAAATTTACCAGTAGGCCGACGTATATGGATTTCTGCCCATCCTTGGCACCAACATGTACAAAAATTGTACGATTCTCGATCTTCTTTGTTGATATTTATTTGTTTGTTGCTTTCTATGCTATCAGACATTCTTTTTTCGTCGGTTTCGAAATTATTGTCGCTCAATGAAGATGCCTTCAAACTATCAGTAAGATTGCTGTCTTCACTGTTGATCGATAAATGCCGGGTCAATTGTTTTCCGGTTGATTTTTGAACCTATTGAATGATTTCACATAATTAAGTGTAAAATTAAACATCGTTTGAAACAAGCACAATTGCCTATGACGCTTACATTAACTGTGCTATCGCCGGCATGTGTCTCATCAAAAATTTCAGCTTGCTTACTGACTCCAGTGACATCCAAGGATTGAAATTCTATAAAACGAAAATTCAAATCATTACATCCACTTTGGCGACCTTACAAACTTATATATACTTCATACACCGCATAATGTACAAATAGGGACCATTTATGGTGAATTTGTAATAGCGACTTCTAATTTTTGTCCTTTAAACAAAATGAGATAATTACTTTTATCGATTGTACATGATGCATAACATTTATCGCAGTATCCACTATACATTGGCTTCTGGGTACAGCCACTGGTAGTGACGGTAATGATACTATTACCAAGCAACCAAGTTGATGACTGGCCATTACGTAGAATGAATTCACATCCGGGATTCCTAAAAAAGTATTCATATTAATTGAACAAAGCTAGAACAACTACTTTTACTGTAGAATACATACCTTTTAGGTAAAGCTGAACAACTCGTGAAAGCTACTCGTGACATGAGATCGATACAGGTTTCAGTAAGTTCTCTATGAAATGTGATAGATGTTTCGTCGATATTTTTCCGCAAATCAGAAACAGCTCCAGTACCATGAGAAGACATCAGGCGACCAGAACCACTCATATGTCTTTCTTTTCGTCTATTTCCCTGTTTAAAAGAATGAAAATGAAGGATTTTTCAACCATTTCACGAATATCTTACAAACTGCTAAAATGCAGCAACACTCAAAATTGTAGACCCAAGGATATAAATAATAACATTCCATCGTACAGAGTTATGAAGGGGTTAGCACCTGAAAATTTCATTTATTTATAACGAACCTGCTCTGTTAAGCTAGAACTTCTTTTACGGTTAGATGAATCTTCATTCGTAGCAACGGGTTTTGGAAAATTTTCTTCTTCAAATGATCCTAAATGACTTTTCACACCCTATGAAACATCATATTTATATTTACAATCATCAAAAAATATTCACAATTTTTTCAAAAGTACAATAATGCAAAATGCATGCTTACTTTAATGATATACTTTACGAAGTCCTTTCGCAGAGGTCTTCTGCATTTCAAGAACCAAACTGCAATTACATGATGCGCTAATGAAACTATATAATGATGATATTTAAACGGATTTGTGTAAGGAAATATTATCGCAAATACCGACATGTACTGAGTAGGAATAAAACTGGCGAAAACTTGAGGAAATGTAGTCAAAACTGTAACAAAATAAATAAAAATGCTATCGCAACATGAAATGATTAAATTTATGCATTTGCCCTGAAGTGAAACTTACGTGATAAAAACTCAAGTATAGGAATAGCTACATGAACGGTGGCTGAAATTTTCGATAAATTCAATAAAATCTGGGGTAACAATTTCACCATTGCTTCTCTCATTTCTAATAAACATATCATTAATGCGGTAACGCACTGCGGAGCTGACTTATTTACCAAACCTAAACACACAAAACAAATAAATAAAGTGGAAAATGTTCATGATGCAATGATTATTTTACGCTTTTTTATTCACCTATTTCTAAACATTTGATCAAACACTGTTGTTGACTGAATTCCAGATGAGTATGGTAAGATGCAAAAGCAGATAGGACCGGAACAACATATCCGTAGAAATGAGGTTTACTAAACTTCGGCGGTAAATTTTTCAAAGTTTCTGGAAGAATACCCTCGGTGATCTGAAATTCAAACGTTGTTGATAAATATAGCTAGAAAATCAATAAACAATTTCATAAAATTAAAAATCGACACATGCCATTGAAATGAGAGCGTAAACAATTGATTCAACTTCCGAATTATATTTCGAGAATACTAAAGCCCGATTCCTCAAAGCTGTCGGAATCGCTTTTAAAATAGGCTGCAGAAGTTCCCAATCTGAAATACAGATCATCATGTAATACACAATATTATTCTTCTTTATATTGTACTTAAGCATACAAACCTAATTCTGATTTCAAAGTGGTAACTATAACACGGCAAGCATTCGTCAAAGAAATATATGTCAGCACATAACCATCAAAGAATTCTTCCTCAAAAGAAGAACACGAACCTTCTGATGATTTACTATTAACTCGAGAAGAAGAAGAAAAGGAACTGTTGGAAGACCTTTTATAATCCGCCAATAAATAAGAAGAATATTTTACATTGTTGGGCGAATCACTAATGTAACCAATACGACATTTCGAATCCGCACGTAGTTTAAATAAACAGTCTATTATCTGTGTAAAATAAATTTCTCACTTTTTAAAATTTACTATAAAACTTGCATTACTTGAATTACAAACCTTCCAGCGCACATCAGTAAGGGACTCTAGAATTTTAGGTTTTTCGTAATGACACTTCAGAAAGGTAACTAAAATATCCAGTATCTTAATTGCGTTTGAAGATGGCAATTCGTGAATGGAAAACACAAATATGTTCAGTAAACCTTCAATAACAATTCTTAAATCTGAGTTTATATTTTCGCAAGTAAGTTCTCTTTGTTCGAATGGTGTTCTCAAAACCTATCACGCAAAATGAAACGTTGTCAGATCGATGTTCATTTTAATTAAATTAACTAATATCTGAAATGTATGTACCTTTTCTAAAATGTCCAAAATGGATTCCATGTAATTACCTTTGTGAGTGTGACAAAATTTTATCAAGAAATTCAAAGTAATATTACGTATTTCATCATTTTTTTCAAACGCGAAATTACCGAAATACGGTTTAACAATGTTATTCATTATTTCCATTTCGTGATAATAACTGAAACAAAAAATAAATATCATCAGAGGATTCTTTTTCCTATCAAGCAGAATAAACTCGAAAATCACGCAGTCACTCAGATATTTACCTATTTTCCTGGACTATTTTCACAAACGTCTTCAAAACATAAATCCTAATGGACGGTCGACTTTCCTTGATCAAAAATATGTTAACGAATGAATGTATTTTGTTAGTCCAATTCGGATTACTCAACACAATTCGATTGAAATAATGATCCGTCAAGTAGAAGATAAAAGCATCCTAATTAAAAAGAAATTAAAATTAAAAAATGTAAATAATAAACGCTATATACAACATTACACTAACCGGCATCCTCGTTGACCACTCCTGGCAGAATGAAAATAATTTTTCCATATCTGCGTTACACTGGTTATTTCTGAGCAGGAATTCCACTTTGTTAAAAATATCACAGATATAGTTTTGCGGATGAGGATAATTAAAGTCTCCTGAAATCCATACATCACGCAATGTTTTAATCCACAAAACTTCGATAATTATACTTAACAAAATGTACACACCAATTTTAGAAATAACAGATTCTAAAATACTTAAAATCGTGTCCCACGTAGGATCCTTTAACTCTTTTCCGTAGTTCTCCACTGTCCACTTGATACATAGCAGCACCTCCACTAATACAATGGGATCACTAGCATTGGACGCCTGAAAAACGTAAGTTTATTACATTAAAAATCTTATCATTTCACTATTACTTGGTATGTTGTCTTTCAAAATAAATTTTACTTTATGTATAGAGGGTATGATGTACACAGGAATGCATCCGACCAAAAAATCTGGTTTATTATTAAGCAATGCCATATTCAATATAAAAATTATTCCGCTGATAAGACCTGTATCATCATAATAGCTATCTTCCTGAAGCATAAAACACAACGTTTGCAAACAATAATGTCCCATATGAGTTCCTAAAAGATTTCGCATAATCTGGAAGAATAAAGAAAAAAATTAATAAAAAATAAGATCATAAAATTACGCACACTAAGATGAATACCTTCCAACTATTAACATTATGTTCTTCTAAACAGATAGTTCGACTCAGAGCAGATATAAAAGAAATCATAGTTTGTTGAGATAATCTACTGTAACAAACAACAGTATGTAATAAATCCAGGCTTATCGAAACCACGCATTCAATATCACTATGACAGCAAATGAAACACGTATTCCTGAAATAAAAATGAAAGTATATTGCTTCAGTTTTATACTCGAATACAATTGAACACTGATAAATACTCACTGAACAATTCCGTCAATAACATCTTCATCTACATAACCGGAATTATATTTTATACAATTGAGCAAAATGGATAGAAATTCCATAGTTCTTTCCACAATTATATTAGATTCCATCCATTCTAAAAGAAATTTTCCAATCTCTTCTTCAATCGCAGTGATGTTTTTTCCATCGTCAGTGAGTTTTCGGAGTAATTCAAACCTAAAAAATACTTCGTAGTTATTCACATTACGAGACAGTACCTAAGATGAGATATTTTCACACCTTGGAATAATATCTTCTTTGCTCCCATTATTCTTAATGACTTCAAAAAAATAGGGTCGCATTACTTCCAGTCTATTGTATTGTCCTTGTACAAGATTTTGATAAAACGATATAACATCATGTCGGTGATCTTTATATTGCTGGTCAATTAATATATCGTTAAGGCAGCCGCAAATTTTTTCGATAGCATTCTACGAAAAACAAGAGCTCGTCAGAAACCAACCAAACAAATTGAAAGATGAGACGTTGAAGTAATTCATACCTTCTCCAACTTGGTATGTAGGACGATTTCTTTAAGTTCTTTCATTGCTTTGATACGTTGAGCAATGGGTACTGCATTACTAAGCTGATGTTCAAATTCCAAGTTGAGAGCGTATTCATCTTTTAATTTCATCTGAGTGGTGCCTGTAAAAAAATATGTTTCACATTTTTCCACTTTGGATCAGGTACATACAAGAAGATATTCTTACCTGGAACATTCTTGGTGCCTTTGAAAAACTGTCTCAATTCTTGTTTGAATTTTTCGAATGGTTTTACTTCTTTACCGCTCATGATTAATCAATTTAATCACAAGCGAATGGCTGGAGTAAAAAGCGCCTAATAAACGGTTTCAAATATTCCTTGTTACCTTCTCCATTACAATCACGGGTACACAACTGAATACCATACTACTCAGTGTAACAATGTTTTCACATAATAACATGTCGCATTGTGCTTTACGCAATTTGCCGATAGTATATCTTTCAATCGCTTTCAACTTTCACGTTATTTCACATTTAATGTGATCCACACAACAATGTAAAAAGGCTTGCATATACTGAAACAAGAAAACCAAATGACATGAGGATGCGACGAACAGTGAACCTTCGCTATTTCACAATTACTCCGATTACCTGACGATTACTGACCAAAGTGACGATAGTTGACGCGATAGCTTATGATCACATCCCATCCGTGATCCAACATCGCATCAATACAACGGACACAAACATGAACGATGAACCATTACCCTCTTCACCCTCCTTTAATACGAAGATTGATAACACAATTTCAAATTTTTGTGTTTCAGTTATTGTTTGTGCTTACATCATAAATAATATGTATTTCTATTAGCTGAAACCAAATTTCATTCTAATTTTTTAACCAATTAATACCAAGGATATGTTATCATTCGTGTTTGAAAGAAAAACTTGCTACAAGAAAAACGCGGTAAATCCGTAAATTTCTTTTCAAAATACAAATAGTGTTAAATTCTTTTTTGAAATTGGGACTAATTATTTAATAAAAATAAAGTTTGAAAATCGTCATGGTTTCTTCCTAGTTTGTATGTTTTATATTTCATTTATATGTGTTGAATATTATATCCTTCGTGATTTGTAGTATTTATTTTCATTGTGTAAGTTTAAAAAAATGTACGCGACAGTAATGAAAACTCCATGTCGGCAAAAGTTAGAAAACAAAGAATGTCGTAAAGAATCTTTACAAGTTTACTGTCGAGTGAGACCTCTGATACAAACGGAATCGACTTGCATAAGAGTGATCAGCGACACTTCGATTCAACTTTCATCTGATACAAATAAATCAGGAAAACAGTACAAATTTAAGAAAGTTTTCACTGAGGACAGTACTCAAAAGGATGTGTTTATAGACGTAGCTTTACCACTAGTAGAGCATCTAGTCAATGGCAAAAACGGGCTGCTTTTCACGTACGGTGTCACTGGTAGTGGTAAAACATATACCATGACTGGATACAAGCAAAATGTCGGTATAATGCCCAGATGTCTAAATCTATTATTCAACTCTATCGCTGACTACCAAGCTGAAAGGTTCATTTTTAAACCAGATAAAATGAATGGTTTTGAAATACAAACTGAGGATGAAGCCGAACGAGATAGAGAAACGTTTATGCGAAAGAATAAAATGACTAAACTAAAAAAGTAAGTTGATTCTACATCCTATCAAGTAATACATTGTAATCGATTGTATTCAAAATAAATTTTCACGATACAGAAATAATTCACAAGAGGACCTGCTCTCTGTAAGAAGTAAAGATAGTAGTAGAATCATAATTGGAGAGGAAGATAATGCTTATGCGGTTTTCATTACATATGTTGAAGTGTACAACAATTTTGTTTACGATTTACTAGATAATACTTTCGAAACTGAACATTGCCCGAAGTGAGTAACATTTTTACCAGTTTCAGTATTCGTTTGAGAAATATTTTCTGATAGGATGTTTTTTTAGACCACAAGCAAAAATTGTTCGAGATGACGGCTCAGGAAACATGTATGTGCATGGAGCTACTGAAATCGAAGTTAAAAGTACTGAAGAAGCATTTGAAATATTTTACAAGGGAGAAAAGCGTAAAAGAATGGGCTCTACTAGACTGAACATTGATTCCAGCCGTAGTCATTCTGTATTTACCATCAAGCTTGTCCAAGTACGCGACGGGTTTACCAATATATGATGTTTGTAAGACGCTTACCATCCATTTATAATTTTTCAGGCTCCTTTGAATGCTACCGGTGAAACAGTTATGCAAGACAAGCATTTCATTTGTATTAGTCAGCTCTCTCTCGTAGATTTAGCGGGAAGTGAACGCACAAGTCGCACGAGAAGCACGGGTCAAAGGTTGAACGAAGCCAGTGGAATAAACCAATCGTTGATGGTGCTTCGAAAGTGCTTGGAAACATTGCGCAGCAATCAACAACCCGGTACTCAAAAAATGGTCTCTTATAGAGAACATAAAATCACGCTCTTGTTTAAGAACTTCTTTGAAGGAAATGGAAATATTAGAATGATTGTATGCGTCAATCCTAGAATGGCAGACTACGATGAGAATGCTGTACGTTGATCACAATTTAGTTCAGAAAATTAATCGTTGCTTTTTTTTACGGTTATTTTTGTGTATCATTAGTTTGTAATGCAATTCGCTGAAGCATCGCAAGAGATAATGGTAAATCCGATTCCAATCAAATCTACTCAGTTCATCGGCTTGACTCCAGGCCGAAGGAGGTTCAACAATGAACATAAAAAAGCTCTGCAAATGTTAGAAGAAGTGAAGGAAAACTATGCGGTAGTGCATGTGCCTATAGACGTTGACGTGATATATAAGTATAAAAATTTGAATTTTTTATTATTCGCTAGATTAATGAGTTTTGCATTGTAGTAAAATGATTATTCATTTCAGTTTTGGCACTTGTCCTGAAGTAGAATCATTCCCCAACAATTGGGAGTATAATAAAGCATTAATCAGTTATTTGGAAGAGACCTTGCGAAAAAAAGAAATGTACAGAAACGATATTGATAGTAGAAGTGAGTATTGAGTCAATAAAATATTCTAGTACCAAAATTATTTATACAAGTAACTTTTAGGAGATAAATTCCGAGTCGCGTTAATGCAATTTCAAGAAGAACAGTTATTGAATAAACGCGATAAAGATGCGGCTAATGCCAGACTTGAATTCGAGCAAAGACATGTATGAATCAACTTGTTTATGATTTCTGATTCACATTTAATGATCTGCTTGTAACTAAACACATGTGTTCCTGCCTAGAATAAAGTTTTAGAAAAGAAATTAATTAAATTGAACGAAGAAACCGACAGCTGGAAGAAAAAAAAAGTTAACGTCGTGGAAGAAATGAAACAGCTCAAAAGAGAATTTAACAATCATAACACGCCAAAAGTACTCGTATAAGTTCATCTACTTGTACTTTTTTTTTGTTTGATGCTGAATTGTTTTCTTATTCCTTTATTGCGTAGATTAGAAATCTTGAGCAAGAATTATCACGTTACAAGAGTCAATTAGAAGATGTGGCTGATCAAGCTAAACAAGCCAAAAAAAATGTGAGTGAGAGTATTATTATACCATTTGTAACTTGGAAATTTTCAAGTATTGCACTTTTCTTAATTATTAACTGTTAATTTACTAACATCGTGCCTTTTGCTTTATTTTCAATTAAAGTGTGCTTCCACTCAACCAAATACTCCTCAACACACTGCGACATCGCCAATAAAAACTTTATCGTCTATGGCTATGAGCTATCCTCGCTATGATAAAATTAAACACGACTCTCACGATCGATGGTTAGATCATCAACCAAATATGGTAACGCCCTTGAAGACAATTTTGCAACCGATTTTACGTAAGCGAAAATCCTTTGACAACGTCAATAGTCCCAAAGAAGTGAGAAAAACCTCCAAATATTGTTTAATGACTCAAAATCAAGATGAAACTGGAGTTGTTAAAACACAATTTTACAAGGTACGCTTAAGTTGTCATTTATTAAGCAATAAACCACGACTTTTTGCCTGATTTTACATATTCACATTTTGATTTTTTAGGGTGATGTAGTACCAACGATAAGTGGAGGAGCTCAGGTTATTTTGGGCGATGTCGAGATTTTGAAACAAACCTCTCCGCTGAGTTCACCTACACCGAAACGAAAACCTTTGCCACAATATTATCCTGATATTGAGAATAAATGTACAGTAGCTTTAGAAGGACACTCGTTGAGAAAAAACACCAAATGAAAGATTAAGAAACGTTTTAAATGTAAAATCCGGTTTAAAAAAAATCCCCGTTGATCGTATAATTTAAGACGATGTTTAATTTGTATAGTAACTACTTACTTTTCCTTCTATTTCAATAAGTTTTAACGTGGGTAGTTGGAACGTTTTTAAAAATGTTGATATGCTGGATCATTTTTTTGAAGTTATAAAGTTTTACTGTTTCGAGCTTTATTATGAATATGTATATCAGTGTCGCGCCGCGTTTTTGTAGCGTGCCGACCTATCTGCCTAATTTTTTATAATAAATATTTTGACTAAATGAATATTATTTTCAATTTTGTATTTTCAGCTAATCGCATATGTACATAGGGTTTGGATATAAAACAAATCAGTTTACTCTTACCTTTTGTAATATTTACTTGTTTGATGAAGAAATTAAATGGAACTGGTGTCATGTATATCGTTATCAAATCTATTTGAATACTGTAAATGTTTAATTTATGTACTTATATTTTCTATTTTTTCTTTACAAAAATAATAATCAATTCTCTTACTTCGTTTTCCTTTTAAAAAAAAATTGACGACTAAAATTCCAATATGACGATGAATCGAGTCAATAAATATCCGAATGTGTAATAAAATTCCGATAAAAATTACTCTTCGTGCAATGTTGCTACCATGTACCTAGAGCAACTATTTCAAATCATAAAAAATATGTTTAAAAGGTTGCCTATGTTTTCAGGAGACTTTTTTAAGGAATATCGAATTTTCAACCGTTTTCCCGGATTTGTTGATTTGTGCTTTCTAAATTTCAATAATCACATTAACATTATATTTCGAAATAAAAAAAAAGGAACCATCATTAGTGACACGCAAAAAATTATAAATTGATTAAAAGATTTTGAAATTTCGTCCAAATTTGTTTGTTTAGTACTTATTTACTGACTTATTAGATTAGCATTTGATTAATTCTGGCCATCGGATATTGGGCATAGACTATTCCAATATATTTCAAAACAGTTTAAGACTTTATTTCTATGTTTTTTGAAAATAATAAAAATATTACGCAATGAATATGGATTCTTCCAATCAATTTTCGTTTTGATCTTGAATCGTAACATATCTCTCGAATTCAATAATAAATAAGATAGAAAACAAGTAAAAATGAATCTCTCTTTTTTTTGAATAATAAATTAATGGGTAAAATTCAAATGAAACAAAATAAATAAATTAATTAATTAATAGGCAGATATCGAACAAAAATAACATTAATTATTAAAACAAATAGATAATAGGAAAGACCACAACATATTCACTACAGATATCAAAATTCTTTCAATTCAAGGATAAAATGTATTCAGGGGATTAGTATTGAATGCGTTAAAGGTATCTTGTAATAGATAAAGATCGCTAGGTTTACCATTTAAAAAATAAGGACCTTTGTTTAAGTTAAATATATTTGAATTCTGATTTCCAACCGGCTTTGTTTCTGGTTTTGGTTTAGGTTCGGAAGGAAAAGTATGTATTCGTGTAGGTTTACCGTTAGCTAAAAAAGATAGAGGTAGTTGGATAGGTATTGAAGATGGTGCAAAAGATAGGAAAGGTTGAGAAGAATCTACATAACCACTAAAATCCGATACGTACACGTAAGGTGCAACAACAGGCATTCTATAATAATATATTTGCGAATCTGGAAATAATTCCGTCAAAGGGTGATATTTCTGATCTAAATTTGTGGCAGGTGCAGCTCTAGCCATCGGATTTATTTGATATCGGTTGTACAAAGAGGGTATTGGTATTGGCGTTGGTTCATAATTATATACATTTTGAACTTTTTCTTCCGCTGATACGATAACAACGAATACCAAAATATACAACGTAGATTTTTTCAATTTAGCGTTCATTTCATCGAGTTTCAATTCGTTTGTTATAACTGTAAATAAAAAAATTAAAAAAAAAAAAAGAATAAAATTTGTACAATTTGAGCAATAAAAAATTATCATTACTTTTATTTATGTAAGCAAGTATTTATTTATTTTTTTTTTACCATTGATTATAAATTTATTGAAAAAAAAAAAAACAATCGATTCGAGAATTTTTTTAAACAGGAATAAAAAATTGATAGGGCTAATTGTACCAACTATATTTCAAAGATACTTTAGCATCTATATGAACAACTGAGTAAATCAAATACTCGTTTCTACTGAAAAATCACAATATTTAACGAATTAAATAAAAAAAAATTGAATATTACCTATGGGATAATTCATGTGATTTTATTTCATAACCAAAGCAACGCTGATAGATACTTACCAAGAAAAAGAAAAAAATTTTCAATAAATTACACATTCACTGGTACAATTCACTCACATAACTCGGCAACATAAAGTACACAAAAGCGGTGCTTAGATGTATACTGATACTATAATCAGAATTAGAGTAAATTCAAAAAAAAAACAAAACAAATGACTAGATACTCAACAAACGAACAAAAATTGCATCGAAGTCGGAAATAATAAAAAAATCCCAAGTGTTCGCCGGTTCTCTATCGACATATGCTAATCCGAGCACGAGTGTATCTAGATAGTATTTTAGCAACTGTTATCTGGTGTTTTTCCTACTTTACTCAAACTCCGCCAATAATAATTAGTACCTCAACTTGGAGAATCTAAAGGCGGTAGAAAGAAAGAAATTCAGTGGGGAAATTATTTTAGATTTGTGTATTGCAGTTTTCTAATGTAGTTATTCATATTACACGCATGACAGGCGTTAACTTTCCCCACTGGCCGCAATCCATGTAACCTTCACATCTGCTGCCGCAAATTTATCGCCATTAAAATGTCTTTTTTATTTGTTGAGCCTGTCGTTATTTTAAAAGATAGGTAGCAAGAGTTTCTCGCTTGATAACGCCATTTCATTACTATTGATCATGACAAGGTAATATCACTTCTGAAAAAAAAAGCGGTCATTCAGATTACGGTCAGCTATCGCATCTGTATGATTGTACTAATAAAAAAAAAAATCCTAATGGTCTCATCAATTGGGTGATGATTTTACTCGCAAAGGAGATTTTTTATCGAGGCGCATATACCTGCTGTATATGTGTAGAAATCAGCGACGAGTTCAACTGTGACCGCTGTGATTATCATTTATGCGGTCATGACAATGATATAACTATGGTTTTGTTAACTTGTTAGCTGTTTAGTCTACCTGCACAATTATTATGTAATGAAAAATATACTACAAGTGCACGATACGAAATAGGATCAAAATTTTCAAGTTTATCAAGTTCAAGAATACCATGCCAAGTGTGTTTTGAGTGACGGGGGCGTTAAACACTCGACCTCCCTTCTCTCTACTTGGAGCACAAAGCGGCCAAAAATCTGAAAAATTTCCACGTCAACTTGAAAAAATCACGAATGCCCTAGAATATACACTATCATCCTTAGGTATAATATGACAAGCTTAAAAGTGAAATGAGATGAATTTCTCTATAAATCATTTTACGATAGTATAAGAAGTTATACTAACGTTGAAATGGAAATGATAAGTTGAAGACAGTTATATGTTCAATTTAGCACACTTAAGTACTTCTACCTACTTGATACGAAAGATTGATATGTACCTATTCGGAATCGATAATAAGTGCATCATCGTTTGCATATAAATTAGATAAATTATTCGAAAAAGGGGATCATCTAATTCCGATGAGATTATGAAAACAAATGTTCATGGAAATCCGCCACTTCTAAAATAGGTAGATTCTTGATGGCAGCGCAAAATATTACCATTTCTAATAAAAACTTTTCATTAAAATTTTTTGTATTATATTTTTCGATGATCTGGAAATTTGATTGGTACGAGGTACGCGTACGCTCTAAGGTGAACTAAATAGTTGCGATTGCGAAATGACCTCAAAAAGATGTGGTAAAAATTTCTGCCCTCTAACTCAGTTTTATGAACTTGCAAAACTCATTTAAAGTTCAAAAATCGAATGTAAAATTTTTTGAAAATGTTTTCCAAAAATGGAATTATTATACATATTTAAACTAAAAATGATCACTGGCGACAAGTTTTCATAATTATTATTCATTTCAAGGATTTTTTAAAAATATCACTTTTTTTTCACGATTTTCTGAAAAACCACGAATGAAATTTTTCTAAAAAACGTCCCCCTGAAATGGATTTAGCGCATCTACTTCAGATGGGTTAAGTTCAATATTTCAATTTTATCCCCCACAGACCATTTTTCAGAGGCACTCAAAAATGACCATTTTTCCCGGATACATTTTATCTGTTAGACTGTGAACCGTAATTTTTCATTTTTTTCTCTTTTTTTGAACCATTTATGCTTTATTTTTGCATATGCAACCAACTGAGAACCCTTGAAAAGGGCAAACGTAGGGAAAACAGATCTTAAATGGACAAAGGTAAATGTACTTGGTCTATTTTACTGAGGATTTACTGAAAAAAATTTTCTGTGTGAAAAAATTCTAGAAAAAACACGAAATCTTCTTTCTTTAAGCACCACTGAAAAATTGTCTATGGGGGGGGGGGGTAAAATTTAAATATTGCATTGAAGCAGCTAAAATTGATATCTTACATCGATTTCTGGTAAGCGTTTTTTAAAAAAAAAATTCTTCGTAGTGTTTCAGAAAATCGTAAAAAAAATGCAAAAAGTGACAATTTTAAAAACCCGCTGAAAAGAGAGCTAATGATGAAAACTTGTCGCCAATGATCATTTTGAGTTTAAATATGTATAATAATTAAATTTTTGGAAAATATTTTCAAAAACATTTTTTAGTTGATTTTCTGAAAATTTTTGAAAATGTTTGAACTTCAAATGAATTTTTTGAGAAAAAAAAATAGTGTTTGGGAGCTGAAATTTTTACCACATAGTTGAGATTATTTCACAACTATTGTGACCACACTGTTTGCAGATTTCTGAAATAAAAAACAAAATTCGACACACTCCAATATGTATTAATGTGATACCCGAAACTGAAGTGCAAATAGGGTTTGATGAACTTTCTAGAGCGGTCCGGGGCAAATTTTAACTGTGTAGCTACCAATCTAAGCATTGCAGCAGGATTAAGAGAAATGAATGGTGCCCGAGCACAGCGAGTACGAAAATTCTGAAATTTGATCACTATTTTTAATATTTTAATCAGTAAATCTGAGAAATTTTGGTTCAAAGCAATGAAAAACACAACTAAATATTTCTCGAGTGATCCAGCGGTCATCAAGCTGTCCCGGCCTACCGGGATTTTCTCGGTGTCACGGTAGGTTCATCCAACTCTGAGTGCTGATCCAAGAAAAATTTTGTTTTGACATTTTTTTCACTTATGAGTGTCAAATATTATGCATAAACCAGTAAAATTACATTGCAGAGCGAAGTGCGAACAAAAGCCCTGTCATTAGATCAGGGAAGTCGGGTCGCATTACCCCCTCCTTTGCCAGCTGAGAAAGTTGGTAAAAAATTGGTTAAGACAAAAAGAGAAAAATGATACGACTCCTGAAAACACAATTTTACAGCCAAAAAATCCAATTTTTAAAAATTTGGTTTGTCATTTATTTTGTTTTTGTCCAACTTAACAAAAACTTGTAAAAATGAAATTTTTGTGCTTAAAATCTAATTTTTTCACATTTTGCCCTTGCTTCGCTCAAGCATAAAAATATTAATTGTTTATTTCAAATTTATGAATTTAGGCCCCAAAAACAGTGCTTTTTACACAACAGGAACCATATATTTCACTTTGCAAAAAAGTTGGAAAAGTTGATAAAAGATGTAGATTTTTGTTGGCAAATTTTTCATATTCAATTCCCCCCTTCCTCTGAAAGTTGGCTTCGCTACGTCCCAGCATTAGTTCTCTTCCTGACAAAGAAATTCGATTAAAAATGAGCATAAAATCCGCTTCAAAATTCAGAAAGTTTTAATAAAATTTTGTTTACGATTGAAATGTGAAAATCGACCTTTACCTGCAGTAGCGCACATATTATTGGTATAATCGAGAATATATATGTGCATAAAAAAATGCTATTTAATCCTGTAATTCGGTGATATTTTAGACACTAATAAAGGCAACGTAAAAACTTTTACGCAGCTGTAAAGGAAATTTTTCGGCATAAAAATTCATTTCTACACACTTTTTTTGTAACTCTTATCGTTTTTGAAACAATTTAGAAACAATTTTTCACTTTCCATAAAACGCAATGTTAAATTTTTAAATCTATCCCAATTTCAAAAGTCTATTTACTGAATAAATGCGTACTTGCATCCACTTTGCAGTAGCGTAGTCAGAAATGGTTCAAAGGATGGGGTTTCCATTTTTTTTTGTGTGTGTATTATTTTTTGGGTGTGAATTTATAAAAATCAATAAAATCGTACTTTCGAACGAAGCCAGTGCGAAATTTTGAATAAATTAAGAAAAATAGATTAGCATAAATGCAAAAAAGTTTATAGTTTTTCGGCTATATTCAGACATCCCTGGGACCCCCAACCATCTAGTTACTCCACTGCGAACTCGGATTTCAATGTAGGTGACAACGAACGTAAATTTTGACGAAATGAACGGTAGGCGAGTGAAGCTAAATGCACGAACCATGGAAAATTCTTTCAAACTTTACATCGTAAGATATTTCATGTTATATGTGCAGTGAAATGACAACTTTTATTAGGCCTACCTTTGTTCGTTATACAATTATTATTTAATCCTAACAACGCTAATTTAGGCATATATTAAAGGTAAAAGTTAAGATTATACAAACGTTATAGAGAAAATCTTTCAAATTTTTTTCTCGTTTTTTATTTTTCTAATGAATGAGCTAATCAGATTAATTCGAATAATTTACTTCTGTTTCGTAAAAAACCTTAAAACATTTTTTAATTTTTGAAAATTTCAAACAAAAAAAATCAAGAAATAAATTGACATACTTGAAATCATTCCCAGTTTCAGTAGGTGTCTAAAATGATCACAAAAGTATACTTCATATTTGTAGGAAAAAAAATGGGAAAACGTTTAAAATTACACTTTCGAATCGGTTTCCTTCAGAAATCGTCGTAACCTACACCTATATATTTATAAATATCCATCAATTTACCTACTTATTTTACGGTGAAGGTTCAACTTGACATAATCACCAAATCGATTAAGCAATTTCTTTTTTTTTTTCTAATTCATTTACTTACCAAACATTAATAACTTTTATAACATTATAAATGCTACGTAGATTTGACCGGAGTGTGCATATTAGAGATAACACTATAAAACTGGTACTGGATAACTGCATTAAAAAAAAAAAAATACTTCATCGATAGATACATTTTTCGCTTTAAGTTTAAAGTTTTGTGCCAGTGAAAAAAATACTTATACAGATATCTAATTCATAATAACGCAATTACAATTACTTTTCCTAAAATTGCGTTCAATTAACATGATTATAATTTTTATCTGAATCCTAAAACGATTTAGAAATGAAATAAAAGTAGGCTAAAGAACGTTCGAGTAATCGTATAGGTAGATACTCACAAAAAATAAAAAGCGACGTGGTCACGTAGGTTGTCAATTAGTTTCAACCGCAACCTAATGAAACTAAAACAATATCGAAAGTGTTTCTTTTTCATTTCATCTTTAATTATTTTCTCATGTATTCCGTGCATACCGAAGAATACCATATTAGAGAATCGTCGACTAGATAACGTAAAATACTTACAATGAATGAATCAAATTTATTTAAGTATAGGTTCAGTAATATTGCAAACACTTTCTGCAGAATACTGGCCGATTAGTCGTGAACCTGAATATTATCTTCGTACATCTTTGAACTTTCTGTTTTTTTCCTTCCTTCTATAAACGAATATTCGCTTTTTAACGGTACGCGCATAATTATAAAAGTCGTCTCGTAAGTGTGTTTGTACCTAGATACATTACATATCTCCTGACTCAATTTTTTTCAAATTATAATAAAAGGTAAATACCTACCTACGATTATTGATTTACAATTTGCGTACTTGAGCGTCTTATTCAAATGAAGAACTAGCTTTTAATTAGCTACTTTACCTTATGATTTTAAAAAAGTGAAAAGATCAAAATCAAAGTCATACGGATGAATGAATTTGGTTGAAATTTAGTGAGGATTTTTGCTAAAAAATTTAACGTCAATTTATTCACAAATGGAACAGCTGAAATACCAACACGTGTACTTATTATTCACGTACTTGTGTAAAAACTCGAGGGTACATTGGGTACATTCCGAATACTATTTTACCTCAGCAGCCGGTAGAATTTATTCAGAAAATTTCCAAATTTATATACTTCAAGACAATACATGAATTAACACGGAGATTTCGATAACAAATATTTTTATAATTTTTGAAAAAAAAAATTACAATTTATAAATTTCTTTTTCATCATTTATCAAATGATTTTGAACTGCACAGTAAAAACTGTGCGGATTGTGCAGCTAGCCCGAACAAACCTACAATGTATATTATAGTCTGTTCAATTTAAATTGAGCTATAGTTATCAGAACAAAGATGTAAACAATATGCTATCAACCAATTAAATTGCTAGGAATCTGCTCAATACTGGATTTCTAGCAATCTGATTGATTTGTAATAATTATGCTTGATGGAGTAAGCAGTTTATAAGTATTTTAGTTAAATTTTAATTTGAATTTTTAATACCTGTATCTACGAGCTGTATCCGAAATCGTACAACCGCGTTCGATGTGTTCATTACACTGATTTTAAAAAAAGAGTTTGAAAAAAGTGCTACATACCTACTTTTTCAACAATTCAGCTGATTTTGAAAAAGTTAAATAAATCATTTATTTTTGCTTCGATTTAAAAGTTTATACGTATGTATGTTTGTTATAAACATCTTGAAAAACGTGTATCTCAGTTTTAAACCATGTTCATGCATTATTTACTTCGCAAAGTAAGTTGAAAATTCCCAGGCAAACGTTAGTCAGTCGTGCATGCGGAATATGCCCTCGTCTTTACTTCACTTTGGGAAATGAACTTTAATTTTGTTTTCATAGGCATTATTAGATTATATAAGTTCAGTTTTTCAAAAATTAATTTATTGGTCTTAATTACAACGATGTGTTAATTACCTGCATCTTTCAATACTGAACAGCTCTTACTCTTGGTACCTCGTGAGTAATTGGTAAGAATTTTAGAAATTACAAAGTACCGCATGTTATTTGTAAAAGATTTACGTCTAGTTTGAACAACTGCTCTCGTTATATCAAAGTCCGAAAAAATAATGGATTAGTCTTGATTTTAAAAATGAAAGTGCACATTTATTAATTTCAATAACACGTAATAAACAGACTGCAACTAATTAAATAGCATAAAAATAGTAACTGGAGTTATTAAATTCTGAATGCGAATCAATCTTACATCAGTTATTTTTAATTTTTTTTTCTTCTAAAAATACTAATAAATTACCATTTCATTTGCCTTATCAGTTAAAGAAGATTTATAGGCGCGTCTTAGATCTAAGTAAGTAAAAGTAGATTTTCCACTCAATGATGATTTTTTTTTTTTTTAATGTTCGTAACAGATTCAACAAAACAGATATTATAAGTACGAATTTAAAAATGAAATAGACGCATTAAGAATATAACGTGTTCAATATACCGATACACTTACATCTAATTCAAACCAAATGAATGTGAGTTCAACATAACGCGTTTATATTTTAATTAGGCAGGTAATCAACATTCAAACATCTAATAATTTTTCTTTCGTACATATGTACTCCGGGTAACCGGATACGCATGTGGCCAACAATTAACATCTGTACGTGGTTGAATGAAAATGTTATGTGAAATCTTTGCAAAATCTAATTTATCAGTTTTGTGATTTTATTCTCACTTTCGCGTATCATTATAGGTTCGGAGGTACCTCCAGATGTCTAGATATATGACCAGTTAAATCATGAATTTGCAAGTAATGAAATAAAACTTTTATGAACTACACGAATATGCTATTCAATCACTACCTTTAATCTGAGAATATTTCTAGATACCTTTCAATGCCTTGGAGGGTACTTTTTCCTATCGATATCATTCAGTTTAAAATAAACAATAATTTATTCGTTAACTTTCGAGCAAACATGAAAAAATCATTTAATGTCTTCGCGTTTTATTGATTCAAAACTCGAAAGTTGAAGAAAAATTATTTTTCAAAAACCTCAAGCGAACAAAACAACAGAAATACATATATAAAATAGAAGATAAAATCATTTTATTCATGAACTATACACTTTTTAAATGTATTTGTAATAACATAAAAACTGAAGTTTCACAAAAATTGTATCAATTTTGAATCAAAATTATTCATCAAGGGAAAGTTAAAAATCTATACACTTGTGTTTCAAACTTTTTAAAACCATACATTCTAATAATTACAAAACTTATTATGAACAAATAATAATAATAATAGTAATCATCAGCCTCCTATCGTTACCCTATTTATATACAGCATGAAAAAAATAATGTTTCTTGTGAGGTAAGGCTTTGATCAAAACACGAATTCTTCATTTAAAAAGTTTTCAACTTAATCAGGATCGTATTCGCTTCCACCTTGAATCGTTCTTTTATG
Organism: Ferrisia virgata; assembly: GCA_900060175.1. Taxonomy (NCBI): domain Eukaryota; kingdom Metazoa; phylum Arthropoda; class Insecta; order Hemiptera; family Pseudococcidae; genus Ferrisia; species Ferrisia virgata. The sequence goes on from FIZR01007933.1 coordinate 111,763, forward strand.
TATATTCAAATTGAAAAAAAAAATAGAGATACCAAAAAAAAAACAAACGTTGAGTAATTTTAAAATTATCGTAAAAAACTTACAATTATAAATGGAAAAAAAGTAGAAATAAACTTTACGTTGACAAATTAGAATTATGTATATAATAATAATAAACTGATTAAACCATCGAGCGTTTCTTCAAAACTGATAAATGCAGAAAGACATTGGTTATGAATCCGCCTTAAACAATATGATCATCACTTTAACGTAGTATTTAGGCATTTTTTTCTACTCTCAAAATAACACAAAACTTACCACAAAATGTGAAAAGTAATTTTATGGGTACATACTTAATTACACTATACTATGGTTTTAATAAAAAATTTAGAAATGTTTCTTTTTTTCTTTTAAATAGCTATCTTATTAAATAGAAAAAAAAGTATGTTATATAATCGTTAGGATCAAAATACGTTAAATTGCGCAAATGTTTAATAGACATATTTGAAATTCCATTTTTTAATTATATAAAAATTTCTAATACCATAAAAATACTTTTTTTATTGTCTTTTAAAAAAATCGTAGCAAATGGTATTCTATGAAAAATTTTAGTAAAAAATAATAAAACATATTAAAAACTTGTACTTCGATTAAAAGGTCAAAATTATTTCTTCTTCATCATTGGCGTCTAAAAAACTTAATTCTTAAATATTATAATACTAAGTAATTATAATTAACTTTAGGGTACTGAATCATAAACGTACCTTGATAATAAAAATATGTAGATTATCAACATTTAGAATTACATCAAATTATTATTAACTTGTAAATTGTGAAACGTAAACACAGCATTTGAAAAGAAAATGTTGTAGGTATTAAATATCCTCACGAAACTGATGAAGTAATACTATTATGATTTATAATTGACATTTTAGAGCAAATTTCAAAACTGTTATGCGGTACTAGATACTGAAGATGTTTGCGTAGCTATGGGTGTTTGACAATACGGACACATCTTCTGCGATGGTGCACAACTGTGACATATGACAAAATGATTACAAGGTCCCAAAGTAACGCTACGATTGTTTTCTTCGCATAATACGCATTTCGTAGCTGTTTGAAGATACAATACCTAAAAAAAGTTGGTAAATTAAAAATATATGTACGTAAGCGTTTAAAACGAGTATCGGAAACAATTATTACCTTTTCTATTTCTTCTAAATCATTTTTCAACTGAGACTGTAACGATTTTAAAGCTGACAATGATAAATTTTTCAATTCTGATATTCTCCTAAGCCCATGTAAATAAGGTGATCCTTGTAATAAATCTACTTCTTTTTTAAGATCTTTAGCTTGAGCTACAGCCTGTTCGTATCGATATAACAATAACTTCAGATTACTTTATATTTTTATCGAACATAAAAATAAAATGGAAAATTTATTTACCTCATCGCGTTGCTGTTCCGCAATATTTAGTTTTCTTTGCAAATTTTCTGTTTCCCTGCGTAATAATTCAGTAGTGCTTTTAATTTTCTCCTGAAATAAAGAATTTCGTTAATAGTTGAAAATATATCTACGCATATCAATTCTGAAGTGGTGGAATATTACATACCTCTGAACTAAATGGAAAATTATTACTTAAAGAAGGTAGTATTGGACGATTTAATACATTGGCAGGTGTGCCAACAACGGTAGAAGGAGTCAACGTAAAATCATACAACGGTGATGCAGTTCGAAATTGCGAACCAACGGCGTTCAGTTTACTGGTACTATTTATTGAATTATTAGTGATACCTTGCAACGAGGACGTGTGATTTAGAAACGAAGTATTCTAAAAAACAGGAAGAAAACATAAAATTATAAATTCACTATTCATCACATTGAAACACTTGTCACTGTACATACTTCTAATTGGTCTTGATGAAAACGAGATGATAAAAATCCAGAATTCATTAAAGGAGATGTTACAGGAGAAAAACGACTAACTTGATTTTGATCATTTAAAGCTGAGCTTGGAATATTAACAGGAGCCGTGGGGCATAATATACCTAAAGTAAGACCTTAGTTAAAAATTTTCTTCGGTAATGAATACCATGTTACTTTAAAAAAACTACAAACCAGAACTTTGTAACCCAGCAGATATAGAATTATTTATTGATGAACATTTATCAAATTCACGATCTATTACAGAAGCTATCGGTAATGTGGCATCATCTAATTGTAAATCATCCACGGCTACACCTGTAATTAACGTAAGTTTAATATATTACCGGGTCAGGAAAAAAAAATATTCTGAGAGCTAACTTACCTAACACAGAATCTATATTGTCGTTGTTATATCTAAAATGGCTTGATAGTGGTGATAGATCTAATACAGAACTAGTATTATTATTCAAACATATACCGTTGACATTGCTAGTACTTGTACTTGATAAATTACTGTAGGCTTCGTATAAACTTTGTTTTCGTTGAGCTCGTTCTATTGGATCTAACAGCGGATCTGTTTCTATAGCAACTAATTCTTTTCTTATCAAGCTCTAAAATAAGAAAAGTAACGTTAAATATTTTTCGTTTAGTAGTTATCTTTTAAAAATTTTTTAAACTGTTTTCTTTTTACCGCTTTCTGAGCATCTTGTTCCTGTTGTTGGGCGTTATGGGTATTGTTATTGTAAACAACGGACTCAATTCTTATGATTTGATGATTGCTTAATTGAGCTCCAGGAGCTTTACTTAGGGAATTTTCGGAGGCAATACTGCTTACAGTATCACTTTCGGTCAAATCATCAGTTTCATCCTATCATAAAATCATAAATATATAAGTGGTGATTAGATAATACTTTCGTATGTAATATCAATAGAAATTAATCAAGTTCTAGATAAAAAGTTACTGTATGTACTCCAAACTGATATTTTTTGGAACGATTTCATTACTCACCGATGTTTCTTGATTACAGTCATCATCATTAGTTGGATGATTATCATGTTTCGTAGAAATGGCCATATTTTCCAAAATTTCACTTAAGCTTTTGCCCACTTCTAAAGCAGCAGCCATATCACGTACAATGGTCATTTCCTCTGTAATTTCAATTTTCAATTGGTTATTCTTCGTTACTGCGAGCTTGTCAAACTTTCACAAATATGAAAATAAATTACCATCCAAGTGCGCGAATGCGCAAAAAGCTCCTCGAGGACAGTAACCGGATTGTTGAACATCATTACATTTTGATGATTTGTAAATTTCAGGATGAAATTGTTGTTCTGTTCTGGTATGACAATAAATACACGTATCTCCATTTTCGCAACTAGTTGGCTCACCCCATTCGTCACCATGTTTCACATTAGGACAAGGAGTTGATCTAGAGAAATTATCAAAGTATATTATAGAGCAATCGATGACAACAACTACACAAAAAACAAAAATCAGTAATCCAGTTACCAACCTATATTTATAAGATTGAGGATTTCTTCGTTTATCTCTTATATTGTGGAAATGAGGACAAGCATACCCCTGACGACATAATCTCGGAGGTCTCTTGCATGCTTCAGTTTTATAAAACGCCAGTATAAACGCAGTATCTAAAATTGAATTCGTTGGTAATACATATTCGGTTAAAGAACGTACGAAAATTCCCACATTTACCTTGCCACTTAGGGTCTTCACTCATAGTATTTCGTTCTTTATCCAACACATTAGGGCCGTTATTATTTATTGCTGAGTTCGAAGCATTCTCTACCATATCTTGAGCCTGAAATCGAAACCTGGATAAATACCTCGCCAACTTTTGAAGACGATTGCAGTTAAATACAAACAATACCTGCAACTCTTTAATATCATAAACAGGAGGTCTAAGGTCATGACTTCCATGGGCGAATGCACAGTGAGGTCCATTTTTAACACAATGTCCTCGGTTGTCAGTATCATGAACACATAAACAAGTTTTGTAATATCTCAAATGATATCTTCTTTCGGTATCTCCAGCTGTACGATGTAAATAAGGGCATCTGCAAAATAGAAAATTCGAAATTTATTTTAAAAACGTATATTACTCGATTCATAACCATATCAACTACTAATTTCAATGATGCCCTCAAAATAAACATCAAATTTGTACACAACTGCGATGTAGACAGTTTTCGCGCGCATACTTCGCGCGCTTGAAATAATTCATTCGTTTTACAACCAAATATCGAACAGCGAATTAATTTAACCAAATTTTGACTTTAATTTGAATATTTTATGATCGAAGATTACCGTGCGCATACATATACGTATACATATGTGCCAAACTCCGCGTATGGTTTGTTCAAGACACCGTAGTTCAGTAACGCGCACTGATGTTTTGTGGCGTATGAAATACAGAAAGTTTGTCGAAAAAGACTAAATTAGATACCACAATTCCATTTAAATACAAAACCATTTTACTTACTCGTCACCATCAGGACAAAGACCTGTTGTTTCGTCATATCTAGAACAGTAATTATCCGCACTATAATTGAAAGTACCATCTCTTTTCCGAACGGGTCTTCGGCGTCTTTGATTATGAAAATGCCAATTGAAACACGAAAACGGCAGATGTTGAGAGCATTTATGTTGTAAAAACAGAGTACACTGTTCAACTCTAAATTCCTTCAAATAACTTTAACAAATATACAGCTATTAATTAAATGATCATATACACGAAAAAATGGCGTATGAAGCGTACTTACGTATAGTGCTGCGGTTTTTCAGTTGGAGTAGTGAGTACAGGTTTCGATTCAGAAGGCATTTTAATAAATTAATTTAAATTATTTAGGAAATACAAACTTACAAAAATTAAACACAAAATGCTGATTGCAATATTTGATCACGTGACGCTAACCATTTTATTAATGAATAAGATTTCAACGTTTTTAGTCTACTAGGTCAAGTTGAAGCAAAGAGGTATTCTGTTTTGAATTGATGACGTCATAACTTTCTGTTCAAAACTACTATCGATAGATCGATACTATTGGAATGCGCTATCGAAAGTAACGGTATCAGTTAACTGATCTTTGAATATTGATACATCGATGTATTGATTTATTTAAAATTTCCACCTCGAATATTAATTTGACGTCATTTGACATCATTTGACGTCATAACGCGTAAATCGTAAAGTAATTTTGTGAATTTGTCATTTCAGCTTGTAAATAAATTTTTTCTTATCACAATAAAAACAAAAAGTTTAATTATTGTACTTCTTTTTACAGAAAATTACAATACAATTTTTTGTTTCACTAAAATTTTACAAGTACGAATTAACAACTGAATCTGTTGAATGAATTATGCAACTGGATTTTTATTAACTTTAACAATGAATTGTGCTAATTGATCGCTGCTCTTTGATTTAATTTTTGGTGCGAAATGTACAATTTAGCGTTTAAAATTTAATGATCACTCAAAATTGTGCTTCAATTCGGTCCCTCGTTCATCGAGCCCAAGGATATAAAAAACTGAAAGAAGAGTGCCTGATGGCGGCGAAATTTTACATTCCTGGACCATCAACAAAAAATCGCTCATATTATTTGGTGACTGAACGATGTAAAGTTCTTTTGAAGTTGAACAATCAACCGTGTTCCTTAGAAAAAGGATGCTTAGTTTCTCTGGTTAGAAGTAATCGCGTTTCATCGAATGAATTGGAAGTGAAAATTGCGGACATTAATAATAAACATAATGTATCTGAAGAAGCTATCTATCGATGTCCTCTTGATAAGTTAATCAAAGTAAACGAGAAAGTTTGTAATCTGATTGTCCCTATTGAATCAGTTGCTGATAGAGTAAAAATTGCCAAAGACAACGCCCTGTGCGAAGAGTTATGCAGTATCGATGTTGGTAACTGGGTAATTTTTTCCTCTTGCTGTATTGGTTTAGTTACAGCGAAACGACCTATGAAGAGTAATGGTGTAGGAGTTCTATTCGAAGTATTATTAAAAGTGAGTTCTATTATGATTTTTTATCTATTTACTTGCTTAATTTCTATTGTATATATTAATAAGTATTTGATTTCTCATAGGAATTTTTTGATAATCAACGAAATTCGTCAATGAAAATCGGTGATCGGATAACTGCTACGGCTGAAAAATTAAGGCTATATTCGTCTTCCTTTAAAACATCGCCAAAATCAAGATATCAAGACGATCTTAATTCACCAGATAATCAGTATTCGTCTGATTTTAAAGATGAAAGTGAGTAATTTGACGAGATTCTGCATTGTGTTCGGTTTAGTCTAATGTTTTCTGTTCTTTCAGCCGACTTTGTTTCTCAAAATCATTCCGTTCCCAAATTTAAAGGTGGCGATAATGTAATGTGGTTATCAGAATCGAAACCACAACCTGCTACAGTTTGCTGGAAAAGTAGAATCAATGACAAAGCGAGAATTCATCTAGTAAATGATTTTCATGAATTATAATTTCAGTAAATGGTAAAATAGCACTACAGGAGTAGGTCTGTACATTAAGATTTTTATACACGTATTTTAGGATAACGAATGCCAACATGTACACTGTGAACGATCACAAACCTTCTCCGTTCCTACCAGGCAATTAATCTTGACCGAAGAATTTCTCAGTAATTATTAAATTTTCAACTATACGTTTTTTCTATATAAATCATCCGGAACGTTTTAATGAAAAACATGTTATTGAAAAATTTTCTTATTGAAAATTGTACAGAAAAATATGATGAAATGTTGAAAAGTACCAATGAATTTTCAACGGCTTACAACATAAATAATCGAGATGATGAAATAACCAGAGTAGAAGATTTGTTAGGATTGAACGAACACGATGAATATTTTTCCGATTCTCGTTTCAAATCATCATTAAATGGAAAAGGCGAGTATTATATTAAGCAAAGTATAATTTTTATTTTCAGAAATACCATGAAATTATTAATAATACTTTTTATTGCAAAAAATTTTATTCTTACTAGTAATGAAATATTACGTCAAATTTTCAACACACCAATTTTGATGAATATAAAAATTGTAACGCTCGGTCCACTCTCCATAGCAAATGCTAGAACAACAAATCATTTTTTAATCTTCGGTTGATAACGTTGCGAAGATGAATCATATATTGAAACAGTTTATATTTTTTAACGTTGCACAGGTCACCGCTTATTCTTCATGAAAGTAAACGCGTTGCGGCTATTTTTATTTCTCGTAGTTGGCTAATTATTAGCAAAGTCTGTATGTTATTTTTAGTACATTTCTTACTATCTTCATTATCGAGAAATGCCGAGTTTTTTCATCCAATGTTTTTTTGTTCCTTTTCTCTGTATTCCCTTTTTTTTTTCAAATTTTAACTGTAATTTGATTTGAAATTTGAAATGGAGATGGAATATAATTCAATTCCAATACCAGCTTTGGAAATTTTTGAAAGATTAGAAAGGGAAAGAAGAGAAGCCGCTTTAAAAGCATTACTAAACCGTGAGTAGACGTTATTTTAAAAAATGGCCAACTGTCAGGGTCTTTTGAAATTTTTTGAAACATATATTTTGAAAATTGTAATTTTTGCGAATATTTAGTTTAAAGTGATAAATATGCGCATCAAGTTTAATTTTGTTATTTTTTTACACAATTTAAAGATGACGAAAATTCAAGTAAATCAGAAAAATACTATAGTCCTTCGACTATATCTCAGAAGCTGGATTCAAAGCTATCGTCTGAAAATGATAACGATCTCGGAATTGGCTCTGTGGTCGAAGTGATAATTGGAGATGAACCACATTTCGGAGTCATAAAATGGATAGGTACCATAGAATATCAAAATGGCACATGGAACCCATTAATTGCGGGCATCGAATTGGTATGTTTTTGAAGTATATTTTAAATAAGAAACATAAACGCAGTGAAAAATGATTCTATCGTTTTGTAGGAAGAAGAGCATTGTAACGCAGGCAGTGGATCGATGCATGGACACAAATACTTCGACTGCGCCCCTCATAGAGCAATCTTCAAACTTCTTTCTCAATGTAAAAAGGATTCGCGTTTTTCCGAACCTTCTTTCATGATTGAAGCCTTTAAAGGTGAAGATGAATAATATTAAATAAAATATTTTATACGAGGATACGATTTCTACATAAACTTTTAATTGCAGATCGTGCTCGAGAAGTAATTCCAGGCATTGTAGAGCCTATCACACATTTAGATTTTGATAGAACATTTAGAAAATATAATGGCATACAAGGGCACAATAATTCGTGCTATTTAGACGCGACTCTATTTTCTATGTTTACGTTTACAAGGTTGGTATTATTATTTATTCAATTTTCAAAACTGAGCTACGTTTGAATATTTAATTCTATTGCAGTGTGTTTGATAATTTACTTCTACGTCCCCCAAATCCTGCTGACTGTGATTGCTACAAAGAGGTGCAAAGAGTTCTGCGCGAAGAAATAGTTAATCCTTTGAGAAAAAATTTATTCGTCCATGCAGATAGTGTGATGAAGTTACGTACTCTACTGGATAATTCTACTTCTGTGACTGGCTTGACCTGTGAAGAAAAAGGTACTGCAGCCTACGGATGAATAATTTAATTTCGTTAAGCTTTCTAATTTCATTCACGTGTGTTATTACAGATCCTGAAGAATTTTTAACGTCATTAGTTGCACAGGTTCTCAAGGCAGAACCTTTTTTGAAATTGAGTTCCGGCCACGAAGCATATTACTACCAGTTATTTGTTGAAAAAAACGAAACACTTTTATTACCCACCGTGCAAGAATTATTTGAACAAAGTTTAATTAGCAGTGATATTAAACTGAAAGAGGTTCCTTCCTGTTTAATTATACAAATGCCTAGATTTGGAAAATCCTACAAAATGTATCCTCGCATATTACCATCACAATTATTAGACGTCACAAATGTTATCGAAAACTGTAATTATTCGAGAATGATTTTCGTCACGTTATCGGTCTGTAAGAAATATTACTGTGAAATAATCATAAACGTCTGTTTTCAGCTCCAAAAGAGTGTTCAATTTGCGGTGCATTAGCCAAATACGAATGTAAAGATTGTTTTAAAAATTCAAATCACGAAAACTGCTGGTTTTCATTTTGCGAAAAATGTGTATCAGTGGTAAGTTTCATAAGGTTACAAAATTCATTTGCGATAGTTTCATATTTTTTTCATACGATTCTATTTGAATTTTATAGACGCACTCCCATGAAAGTAGACGAAATCACACTAAAACATTGCTACAAGTTCCTCGCGAATGTGCTTCATTTCGGGACCCAAATTCTATCCCGCGACAATACATGGAATTGTTCGCTGTTCTGTGTATTGAAACTTCACATTATGTAGCATTTGTTAAATGTGGATCCGGTCCAGATACACCGTGGTGTTTTTTCGATTCAATGGCTGATCGCAAAGGTAAATTATTCAAGTACGGTTTTGAGGAATAAATTAGAAAAGTAAGATAACTATATCAATTTTATTATTTTATAGGCGAGCTTAACGGTTTCAATATCCCTGAAGTGGTTTTATGTTCTGAATTACCTACGTGGTTATCTGAAAATGGTATCCAGGAATTTTCTTACAAAGATGATCGAAACTTACCTACTTATGCGAAAAGGCTGCTTTGTGATGCGTACATGTGTATGTATCAAAGTACTGATGTGATGATGTATCGTTAATCGTGTCCAGTTATTTTAGTCGTTTTAATTTTTTTTCCATTTCTTTGTTCTTGTTATTTTACTCGTCATTTCATTGTGACTATTTTATCTCCTGATACATTTATTATATAATTTTTCCTTCCAAGCATTCCAAATGTATATTTTAAATAAATATTTCACGAACTATTCATCTCTAAAAGTAAATCTATACTAAAGTGATCATAAATTTGTTGTGAAAGAGGTCAATGGATATAATTTCATGATGAAAAATCCATTTTTAAAAAATATTTTCTCAGAAATTCGGTATCACTGTTTGCAGTACTCGTAAATCATTTCAAATTGGAGAAGTTTGAAATCAATGTGATTCATGTTTCTGACATGAAATCTTTTATCACTTGTGCGAGCCTAATCCTTTTTTTTGCCAATTTTTAACTCAGAAATGAATTCTAAATTTCTATAGATGACTAGAATTTATTTTTTCTCGTTAGAATGCGTGATACTATGAAAACTAGCATTTTATTGTTGGTAAAAAGCGAGGAAGATGTAATTTAAAATTGAATGGACTCGAACAACTTTTCTTTTTATGTTACGAAAGTTCATATTTATGACGAAGAAAGTTCTTAGTTTTTTTGACCCAAAAGAAGATTATTTATTTACATCAAAATACAGGTAAATAATAAAAAAAGTGAAAGGTAGTTTGAACATGAATGTAATTTAAAATGAATCTACACATTACGGTAAAACTACATCCGCAACAAATAATGAATGAAGCAAAAATTAAGCAGCCATATTTACATTTCTTTCTTTCTACAATATACACAAAAAAAGATAAGTACATCCTTACATCAAAATGAGATCGGAAATAATCATTGAAAATGACATAAAATAGGACCGAGAACCTGGATAACTTTCATTAATAGTACATCTCATAATAATAACCTAACACTGATAAATTTAAAAATGGAATAAGTTCATCATTCAGGAATAACGTAAAAATACAAAGTTAAAATTCTAAATGAAATAAAATACATTATAGTCAACTACTAAATTAAGGAAAGAGTAAGTTATTGATAGATAGCAACTTTTAATTAAAATAATTATCTTTTATGTGATTGTGTTAGGTGCAAAGATGAAAGAAAAAATTAGGAAAAAGCAATACCGAAACTCTTAAATATAAAAGAAAAACATTAAACCTCGAAGTGCTTTTGAACAAACAACAAAGAATTATTCCTCACTACTGCAGCAAGTTCTATTCTTTTTTTCTTGAAAAATATAATAATGAAAATATAATTACAGAAACATTGAGATACACTATTATTGCATAAAAATATTTCAATTGTTCTTTTTGGGAGAATCTTTTTTTTTAAATAACAATGAAAGAAAACATATTCTTAGAAATAAAAATTGAGGTCAATTATCAAATGTTAATAGGCATTTCAATTTATAAAAATAATACATCGCACATCCAGTTCAATATTGTTATAACTCAAAATCAAAATTTCTTAGGAAACAAAATCCTAAGTTTATTACAATTGACTGGGATACAATCACGAAGAGCAACACAAACAACATTTGCACGTAATTCTATTTAGTTATAAATGTTCAGATTAATTGTTCTACAAAATGATAATTCATCATAGGGCAATTACATTACGAATTTTGAGATACGACACCATTGAATTGTTTGTGCGAAATATGTTTTTGATAATTTTCTTTGGTTAAATCTATTTTTATACTTGTAATACTTCAAGTAAGCATAAAATTGGATTTTAAATTCACTGAAGTCAGTGCAAGTGATGATTTTTTTCAATTTTTTTTTTACCAAAATGAAGTACTGAGATAGGTAATTTACAATATCCTATAGGTCATGAATTCAATCTATAGGAAAACTTATCATCTAATTTTATTTACTGTTCAATTTCTCAATCATACAATATTTTTTTAGACAAACGTATCTTTCATTTTTCTACATCTCGCCAGTCGTTGGATAATTCTTCTTCATCCATGGTAAAATCACTACCAATACCCGAATCTAGAACGTGCATTGGACTGAAAAAAAAAAGATTATTAATGACAACAATCCTATACTTCTTGTGTTACTGAATAAGGTTCAAATTCTCACTTCATGGCGCGACAAGTAAAGAATACAACCCTTTTCAGTTTCTTGTTATAAAAGAAGTAATTAAATGACCATAATGTTCCATCTTCACTGAATGGATCAGACGTTAAATCCGGATTATAGCTGTAAAATACCGACTGAAATTTGTAGCAGCCAAAAATGAACTTAAAAAAGAACTTTGAAGTACGTACCTGTATATTTCGCAATTCAACAAATGTATCATATTTTCAATAGCAGACCATAACTTCGCTCTGACAGCTCTGTAAAGCTCACCAGCAGCAGTGCTTAAATTACTATCAATAGAATTCATCACCCACTGGATAAAATAAACACGGTAAGTATTTATCTTAAATTAAAAAGAATACATTTATGAACATTTTAATACCTCTAAACTGGGTTCTTTGCTGAATTCATGACTTTTGGCATGAGAAAAATCGTAATCAGGGAACGACGCGTTCAAAGTAGAAATGAGATAGAACAAAGTTTTACGGCTTATTGTATCACACAACGGGTTCTCTTCATCTCCCGATATGCTATGATTGAAATATTCATTGAATATAAAGTATATCGTAATTAGATGCTTCATGTATTACACAATACCTACCTGATAAAATTATACTGTCCTGGAGAAAAACTGTACAACTGCGAAGGTGACAGAGCCTGTAAATCATGCGGGGTTGTACCTTGTTCAGAATTGAATTTTTTGTACATTTGTTTCTCATTCCCGATCATTTTGCATGAATAGCCTTCAATTCTACCGAGCACAGCCAAGAGCAGATATTAAAAATAAGTCAACCAAGGATTAAGTAAAAGAAATTAAAAAGTTTTACCTTCCCATGATCTTATTTTCACCACAATCTAGGCATAGTGATGTATTTATAGCTTCAAATTCCGGACTTTCTAAAAGCTTCATTGTATAGGTCAATTGAAATTACTTTATCAACAGTTTCGTATTTGTATTTGCTGTATTCGTTTACAAACTTCATCATTGCTGGAATGCATTATGTTATAATAAAATGTCTTTCTTTTAGCAAAATCGAAATCACTGAAAAAACCTTCAACAGAATTTACATTAAACATAGATAATATTTTTCCGCGCATAACAATTTTCAAAAAAAACGAAAAGGTACACAAAACAAATATAAGACAAAACAAGGATGTTTGAGTAAGAATCACTAGAATAATGTATTATTTTCAGTTACACTTCTTTCTCGTATAAGAATCAGAAATTAAAGGTGAAATATATCCGGACTTTGGGACAAAGCGAAACCAAAATAAATAAACAACTTTGATCAAGAAAAGAAATGAAATAACAACTAAAACGAAACAACGAAACTAGCGAAACGCAAAAGAAAAAAACGGAACCATTTTTGTTTTATGATAAAAAAACCAACCAAACAAAATTCATCTTGAGAACGTAAAACCATTCCGCGCTGTATGATTGGTTTAAAGTAAAGTGACGCGATGAAATTTAATTCAAACTTCAATTACTTATCAGATTCAATTTTTCGAATAATTTTAAAATTTATTTATTTTGTTTTCTACATCATTTACATCGTTTACAATTGAAGCCCACTCAAAGTTTTCACTTTTCAGTTATTTTAAAGTTTGAATTTGATACTAGCATAATATACATCACTAGCTTTTCAGGTGCTATGAACTGTACAACATTCGAGTACCGTCGTTTTAGTAGTACTGAGACCCCTGAGTCAACTCAAAAATAAGAATCTGTTGACCTCAAAATCACAATAATTGGTCATCTTTTCATTCATTTTAAATTGTTGCTTTTGTGTTTGTTTAATCATGAAATTCAAGTCACATCCAGCCTCCTACTCTTCAAAAATTTCAGTTAGTACCTACAAATGGTTGTACTAGGATTTTCACTATGAAAATTCCTTGATCTTTGATCTCAATTCTCAGCTCATTCCATTATTCGCTCAATTTTTAAATAACACCAAGTAACATTCGCTGCTGAAGTTATTTCAACGATTATAACGCTTTCGGGTCAAAGCAAAACAATCACAGTAAATGAAATCGCTTTTTATTTATCGCAAAAATATTGTACACGACACTTTAAATGCTTTTTTTTTTCAAAATAGACAGAGTAAAAATAATTAAAAATTAAGAATAAAAACATACACTGATATTTAAAAAAGTTATATCTAAATGTTTATAATAGCAAAATATTTAAAAAGCCTGATGAAAACGATTATTTCTATATATGCCAATAAATATAACAGCAATAATAAAAAGTAAAATGCATACACTGCGCTTTTATGCATCTGCCAAAAATATATAATTTCAATCATAAGCTACGCCATATTAAAAAAATTATAAATACGACAAAAAGAAGTAAACTTCTCAACTGTACATACAACAGGTTTGTATTTGGTTGTGTGCGTGCGACTAGAAAACGGCCGAGACGACACACGTAGCAAATGAATTTTTGGATGATAAATACATCGCGATAGATGTGTAATTTAAATAATTATATATATATAGTATTCGTTAATTTATTCTCGGTCATTTCTACGAAGTATATCTTCTACGGTTTCTTGGGACGCTTCATTCAAATCTGTTGCCTGTAAAATTAAATATGTCAGTCACTAATAGTACATGTATTCAATTCTTCACATAATTTATCGCTTAGAATGTAATCAGAAATCTCAACATAGTTAATGATATTAACTTAGCAGAATGTCCAATTCAACGTTTGACAAGCGATCTTGACGAACAACCACAACTCTAGTCCTAGTTATTTTTAAAATTACAGTCTCTAGTGCGGAGTGAATTTTTACACCATCGAGCACGCGCGAACTTCAATGTACTCGGGAATCATGACCATACGTCTATAAAGTTGATATTATTTCTTCTCTCAACCATTTACTGGGTAAGAAAAATATGAAATTTTCCATCACTGGCGATTTTGGGAGGAAAGAAATGCTGAATAACCAGAAAGCCACTAGATATTATTCAGTATAAGATTGTTCTTTGTTACATTTATCGCATACAAAGAAAACGTTCTTTAACAAGATATTAAAGCGTATTACGCTTTGTTTATTTCAGAACAAATTGAAAAACAAAGAACAACTATTACGTCACTTGGCAAATTTCAGAATCTAAATAAGTATATTAATAATTTTGTGTAACTCAATAATAATGAAAAAATACCAATTTTCAACAATGAAAGAAACTCCGAACATTTTTTGCTCTCAATTTTCACAAAGAAAATCATGATTTTGTAAATTTGAATAGATAACTAACCAATACGTAATATATACTTTCATACGAATAGCATAAAAACTTACCTGAATAGTTTTACTAACTCCGTGAAGTGCTTTCTTAAGAGCATCAAAACTTGACGAGTAAACCATTTTTCTTTTAACAGTGGCAGTATCAGGACACCACAACATTAAGAACAATTTCTGTTTTTTTGTAGCCTACAAAAAATAATATTAATGAAATAAACCACGCATCATTTTCAACTATCAAGTAAACAAACTTTTTACAATACATGAAATAGTAAAAACATGCACAGGCTGCGTTTACCTCGGTTGTTCCTTGACACTGATGGCTGTATTCAAAATCATACAATCCGTAACGGCACTCTTCTTTGCCTCCTTTTTGAAGGTCTTCCAGAAAATCGTCGTAAGATTGATTTCTATTTCCTGATGAAAATGAAAAAAATGAATAAATAAATAATAATTAATAAATTCGACACAGTACTTATAGAATTCAAAAAAAATCATTTTTACAGTACCTATAACTTCTACGTCAATTTCTTTTCCATCTTTAATGTGAAAAACAACATATCGATGTTTCTTATCTTTTTTAACTTCTTCGTAAATAATTTTACAGGCATCCGCAACTTTAACACCAGATGTCTACAAAAATTGAGATGATATAATTTAGTCATTTCATTCGATATTAGCAGAAATTCTAATTCAATGCCTCAAAAATAGGTAAATGAAAGCCCTATGATCTACTAGTATCAAAAAAATTTGTTCTTAGATGAAATTCCGGAGGTTGCGTAAATTCTAATACAAAAACGTTTACTACTAGAGGGTAAGTTTTTTATAATATGTAATTTCAAAATGAATCACACGAATAGCGGCTATTGGGTACATTAATTCATCAGTGATTCTTGTTCATCGATAAAAAGATAACTGAAGAGGTGTGAGTATTATCGGCTGTTCTGCTCGTTATGTAATTCTTTACGAAATAATCATCTTTACAGCAAAATAATTCGCTCGAAGAGGATCACAGACTTAGCACACTATGCGTACTCATCATGTTAATAATAGCACAACATTAGATTTCTATTTGTTTTCCACTTTTAATATTCAAGTGGCAGAGAGAATTTGTGACGTCATGCTGTCTAAGTAACGATGACCTCATTAAACCGATTCACGACCTTAATGTAATGACTAATAAAAGTAAGCTTTTCGTTACTTCTCTGGAAAGGTAAGTAAAATATTCGCAGCACATACTAAGAGATGCTTTCACGCAATACGATATATTACAAGCGATTAGTATAGCATAAAATGCACTTACACGGCACCTATGCAATACCGTTCGAATTAGGCACAAAAATGAAACAATCCAAAAAACATTTTCTTAATAATGACAGAACATGGAAATCATCAATTCTGTCATTGGGAAAATGAAAATTAACTAATAATAATAATAATAATAATAATAATAATGAATACAAAACAGAACATGATGCAGGGGCTTCATCGCAACACAAATTGATTTGATAATCAACAGTAATCACCCTGATACGATAAAAGGAAGAACACATGATGAAAATAAGCTACCACCTTCACACATATAAAATTTCAATTTAATCGGCTCGAACACAAATTTTTCGTAATTAAAATAACACCTCAACCGTAAGTATGAAATATTTTCATTGCAGCGCAAAGCCGACTACAAAGAAGAAAACGTCAGATTTCCCTTGTATTGTAATTTCCAAGACTGCGATATGTGACACATTGAGTTGCATACAGGGGATGAAATTTGAATGCTTTGATGATAAATTTTCAATCAATTCCTGACATATATTAGCCTCAATTCAGTAAAACATCAAACAGAAATTGCTCAATTTACTATTAATAGCGCGAAACACGAGATGTTACATTAACATTACGAAGATGGCCGACCCGGTGTGTTCATTCATTGTACAATTGCAGCTATGAATGTAAAAAAGAAAACTCACATATTTGTAGTACTTACCATTTTAACAGAGTAATGAAATAAATAAAATTGAAAAACACCTTTAAGAATATATCTTACTAATAATAAGAACTGAATTAAAAAGAACGAAACAAATTACCATCTATCTACACTACACAAATAACAGACGATAAAAGTAATACTTTTTTGCACTACACATCAGTGTTACCCATACAATAATTTTAAACGTCACGCAGTCTGTTGAAAACATTTTTGTTCGGTTTGCAGAGTTACAGTAAGTTCGTACAGTTGTAGCGTCAATAACACGATGTTCTACATTAAAGAAAATTAAATTCATGATAAGTCTATTTTGTAAAAATATTAAATCAATAAAAGAATTCTTCCGTATGACGAAAATTAAAATTCAAAACAAAGATTCTTACGTTTAAATGAAAGAAAAACTTACGCATTTGTGTACAAATAATATTGCTTTTTCATAATTGGATATTATGCTGCTATATCATTTGATTGTTTTATTTTTAAAATAGCAACATAGCTAACTTCAGTCTATTTTTATTCTTTCATTAAAATACTCGTTATTTTCAGTTTTTCTTGGATACGTAACGTCGAATAAGAAAATGTTGTTTTTAAATGCTCATTCACGTTTACAAAAAAAAAAATAAAAAGAAATTTTAATTGATGCAATTTTGCACACTGGCGATTTTATCCAATCAAACACAAGGAATGCACGATATTACCATAAAAGGTAACGATTGCATCAGTTTAATGTTTATCGTAGTATCGCAAAAGCATCACTTTTGTCCTGCAAAAGCTATTTTCTTTTGAGCATTGCTAATTTTATGCCTATTATTAACCGCACCATTATTTGAATGTATACTCCAAACAATTTTCATGATTGTAAAATTATATATTTTGCGAAATTTAGGACTGAATGCTCTTTCAGTCAACATTTTATTATGACATTATGGGTTTTTACGTCATAGGACAATCATTACTCACGAAATTTTTAGAATTTAACGAAACTTGAAATCATACTAAAATGTTGAGAATTATGATTTATGAATGAAGTATGAGAATATGGGAATTTCAGCTTTATTTGAATGAGGTCATGTTTCAATCTTAAGACTTGATTATTTCATGAAAATTAATAGATTATCCGAATACTACTGTTTACTGTACTAGTAAGATACTATGTTGCGAATAAAAATAAAACATCAGAACATCGCGCTCATGAATTCTATTCGTAATGTTGGCAATCAGCAATTATCATGATCATCATAATGTATTTCTGTTATGAGCAAGACCGAACAATCTCTAATTTCATGAAAATTTACAACGATAGTTCACTTCAAAGTAAGATTGCACGAGTAAACCCAAATTAAAAACATGATAAGTCATTCTAGCAGTGCTATCTTCAATGAGAAATAAAATATCAACACTCACAGCTAGTTGGTAGAGCATGTACGTAAAAAATAATACAAAATTCCAATTTTGATGAATTAACAAAAATTAAATTGGATGTTTAGGTTTTACATTTTCTAATTCGATTAAAATTTAAATTTGAAAGATGCAGTTTGAAACGTCAAAAGTTAATCAAATGCAATCATTCTTTTATCGATAACAAATCCTCTGAAATCTGAATCACCGAATATTTTACTATACGAAAGTCTACCAAACACTAAACAGTAAAAAAACTGATCATTATATAATTCGTTCACTTTGAAGTTGCATTCATGATTCAATCAGTGATCTGTGGCACAAAAGTTCATAAATTATGCAAGTAGGTTGTATCTCGCATCGATTATTACGTTCTATTATTGAATAAATTTTAGAGTTTGAATAAAATTATGAAATGAACATTGTGTACGAAGACCAAGAACATTTTATATCACGAATTTGATTGGCCCGTACTTGTACTAGATCAGAACATAAACTGTTCATGAAAGTACCTTCTAATTAATTTAATTCAACTCTCAATTAATATATAACTAATTTTCATTTTTTTTCTGTAGTAAAATGAATGGAAACTATTGATAGTTGATAAAAATGAGGCTTACTGATAATAGAGAAATACATTCAATTCGTTGGAGGTAAGCGAGATACTTATTTAAACCTATGCGCACAATAGATTAGTGAATGTACATGATGATGAATGTATGCTTTATTTTTTCAAGTTCCCCTATTCTTTGAAATTCGAATATGTAAAGAAAAGAATCTTTGAGAAAAATCTTGTATTTTCATGGAAATAAAGGAATCACATAGTGAAGAGCTGTGAAGCATACTATAAATAGCTTTAGAAACTGACATTTATAGATTTTCTTAGTTTTTTAAATGTTCCAAAATCTTGGGAAAATCTCGAGTTTTTAATTTTTGTTGAATAAAAAATACGAACCAAAGAGAGCTAAAATAAATTACTGTCACATAATTCAAAATAACTATTAATACTACTTATGTCTATTCAAATTTTGAAATAGTACTTTCCCAGTACTTTTCCCCAGAAATAATAATTTCTCCATCGCTTGAAAATAAAAATGTGGTAACTATAAAGTGAAAACAACTTATTCTACCAATTTTCAAGCAGGTACAAGATGATCACCAATTGACTATTGAGTATTCAGCTTAGGGAGATACATAAAAAACAATTTGCCTTTTACTTTCGATTTTCCTTCAATTCTCATGTTGAAAAAAAACATTAATTTTCAAGATTTAAATTTCGCAAAAGTAAAGGATCTAATTAGGAGTGAGTAAATTTTGGGTATAAGTTATTTTCTTCTTAATGAATTCGCATCTATCATATTTTTTATTTAAATTTTATCTTAGGTATTAATCTTAGTATTAATAAATAATAATAAGTTTTGTTTTTTCATACTAAAATTTATTTGCCAATTATTCGTGTTTTCTAAAAATTTTGATAAGATGATAACGTATGAGTAAAATAGGTATGTACTCTTATCTTTATCGCCTAAACTATTTTTTCCAAGTTAACTTTCTAAAATAAAACACTATTTTCATTCAAACAGCTTAATACAGATTGAAAATTTATCATTTTTAATTTCTGTTTAGTAAAAATTTATTTTAATTAAGTACATTGACTTTTGATTTGACAGAAAATTGCAGTAATGAATAATGGATGATAGTTGAATTTTATGTTTTCAATTATTTTGTTTAAGGACATTTTCAATTACTATTACTTTGTTTGTCAAGTTCGATTCAAATCGAAAAAAAATTACAATCAGCAACCACCAACCAGCTACCCTCAACCGTACAATAACACTTTAATAGTTTCATGTATCAATAAATGATTCAGATTATTCAATTCGTATTATAGTTTATTTTTCAGTAATCAGTATTTAATTTTGAATAAAATTCAAAGTTCATTTAATTTTAATTCGAAAAGCTATTGTGAAATGGACAAACGAGCGAAGCAAGCCACGATCAAGAATTGGCCAAGAGGGGCCTGGGCCGATGGTACGAAAACTACCAGCGAAGTCACTCCTAATTCTTCAAATTAAAAGTTTGAACTTTGAATATTGAAACCATATTATTAAAAAATAAAACTTTTCAAATCATCAAAACAAACGATTTGGCGCATACTTAAAAAGAAGAATGATTTCGTGTATTGTTTCACTTCCAAAAAGAAAATGAGCATGCGTATTTTATATTATGTCTGTGCTTTTTTTATTTCGGACTTATTTTTGATAACAGAATTTAGAATTGATTGAGAATGAGAATTGAGGTAAGAAGTAACCACACTTAGAGGTCAGAAGTGGAGGACAATATTGCTTTCGCGTTTTCTGATTAATTTCGACTCATTTTAGTGTATAGTAATTTACTGAGATGGGTTTACTTCCTAAAATCACTTTTGGTGATTATCCGGCTCAGTACAACCCTAAGGTACACGGTCCTTATGATCCTGCTCGATTTTATGGAAAACGTAAGTTGAAATACTCTTACCATTAAGTGTAGAATACGCCATTCTCGATGATGGATTAACTTGTAATGATTCTTTTTCCGTAATTTTAGCTGACACTCCTTTCGGTCAGGTGAAATTGGGAGAACTAAGTGCTTGGGTTAAGAGGCGAGATATATCCTTCAGAGGAGCTAGCGGCTTGTTCAGTCGAGGTATTTTATTGACTACATCGTGATAATTAGTATTTTGGTTGAAAAGAAGTGATGTATACTAGTACTTGACAACATGAAGTACTAGTTGATTAACTAATTGTTCTTATACTCTTGTTTTGCCATAGGTTTTTGGAGATGGCAACATAAATACGTTCAACCCAGAAGAGTTCATTTGGGATGGGTTCTTCAAGCAGCGGTTCCCATGATGATCTTTATGTATACAATTAACTTCAACAAAAAACGTAATACATACCTGCAGTTTTCCTATTATATAAATTGATGACGTGTTATCAAGTGTACTGATATGTATTTTGCTTTCAGTGGTCCATCGTCATTCGAAATATCATTAAAACTTATGAATCGATTTGCTGCACTTGAGTGAAGATGAAATCTATAAACTAGTTGCATTACAAGGTGGCTTTGTTCTAGATATTTCAGCTAGGTGTGTAAGTAGTTATTTTAAATAAAAATATTTCGTGGATTATCTTTGTTTTCTATTCAACAATAAACTATTATTATTAAAGTTTTAATAGATTTTTCTGTAAAAATTAATATGCCGTCAAAATATATTATTAATTAAATTATATTAATGCATTTTATGTATCATTTTCACTGGTACAAAAACACGCTGACAATAACTGGTTATCGAATTCTTTATATGTCATAACATCTTGCGGGTCTTCGTTAGAATTACAACATTCTGTTTCCAGATGGGAGTATTCAAAATTTGTATCTGATGAACGCAAATTGGTTGCAGTTGATTTTTTATCACTTATTGAAGTGGTAGTGGTATTCGTCATTACTGTTGTAGTAGTTGTAGGCAAATGAAAACATATGTCTCCCAGTAAAGTATTTAAGGATTGTACCACCGAGCTACTCGGAAGAGTGTACAACAATGCAGACTGTGTTGGTGAAGCGAAAGTTGTGGTTTGTGTCTCGTCTCCTGATAGGCAATTGTCTGCTGAAGTTACTGATGAAGTAGGCGATGAATTAGAGAATGAATTCGTGCTAGTGTTAGACATAGTTGTATAGTTGAAGATTTCTTCCGTAAATTGATTGAAACTTTCTTCTGAGAAATCCAATAAAACTGGTGTGCTATCACTTGTCACATTAATAACTTTATCGTTTTTGTTCATAATTTTTTCTTCTTTTTGATTATCTTTCTTACGAGATTTACTGTTGGAATGCATTTGATCCATGTGTCGGCGTAAATTACGTGATTGGCGAATAGTCACGCCACATAGTTTGCAAATCACTGGTAAATCTGAAACTATTTTTTTTTCATCCGATGTAAGTGGTCCTGAAAATATAGATATTTGTATAGTTACACTATGTAAAAATACGTATTAAATAGAAGAGTGATACAAAATCTTTAATGAAAACAAGTGCTGTACGCCTACACGAAAGATCAGTCAAAGCCTTTTGACATGCCAGACTCAAGTTATTATTATTGCTTAGATAAGACATCGTGCATTATTTTCTTCAAATAAAATTAAAATTTACGTGTTAATAACAGAAAACTTTTTCTTACCATTTTAAATATTTGCCCATTTGAATCTTCAAATTATTTATGTTTTATGTGGATAAAGGGTAAAATTCCGTACATCAAACGATTTCTTACTTGTATATTGCCATGCCGAAACATGTGATATGTGCATTGTTGCGTCTTGTTTCGAAATCGTAATTAAAATAATGTTAACTACTCATATTTGTTTCAAGTGAAGTATTGATTGATCAGCTTATAAAGCACTTTATGTACGTAAAAACAAATGGGATGTTCAAAAAACGAAGACTAGATACTGACCTACTTATATTGAGCAAACAAGACATGCAAATATCAAAATTACTGGAAACAGAGAATACTAAGCTAAATCAGTTGTGGTGTGATGCTGTGCATGAAAGATTGGTGCAATTGTATTTTACCAAAAACCGTGCTAAACTTGTGCCATACTATATCGCTATCTGTAATACATCAAATAAAATTACAGAGTTAGAACTATAATACATTGTATCTGGTATTATTATAGAACAATTATACTCAAGTATTCATTCTAAAAACAAAACTACGTAGGTGAATTGTGTGATAGATAATACAGTGGTATTAGATAATTTCAATACGAAGATTCTAAGAAATTGGGTGCAATATTGAGATATATAAATTTTATACCTTCGGTTGGGGTGAAAGACTCATTAGATTTATGTGATATAGTAATTTTTGGTTCTAGTTCAAGAATATTTGCTTCATCTTTTTTTTTTTTGAAATGTTTGGTATCGTTATTCACGCTCGAATGAGAAATATTTTTCTGTTCTCTGCAGATAACTAATTTCTTATGACGTTTTCTTTTTCGCATCACAGTTTTCGTTTCATCACTCCCTGTTGCGTCAATTTTGTTCTGTTGCGATGGCTTATCATCATTATTTGTTTTTTTACTCTGAAACAGTTTAATTAGAAAAACCATATGGCTTTTACTTTTTAAGTTTTCAGTTTCATTATTTGTACCTCTACAGTAGTTGTGCACAATGGGAACGAAGATGGTAACGAATTCAACACCAAGGCTGCGGGTGATAATGCGCGAATATCTAGAAATTGAGCAGCTTGCAATAAGGATGGTAATTTTTTAGCATCTATATTAACTTCGCCATGATAAACAAAAGTCAAAATTGTTTCTAAATCGAAAGCAGAAATTCCTGCTAACATCAAGATAGGATGTTGACAAGTTGTATTCTGTAAACAAAGAATGTCGTATTGATATATTTGCGTTGGTAAAAGCTGTATTAGTATAAATGAAAAATGAGTTTTACATGAACTACCTTTAATAAGTCCATCAATAAGGGGCTTGCCGCGCCTAAAACTAATTTATGGGCAGGAAAATTTTTTCCTCCAGCGCTAACTGTAACATCTACGAAGTCTTCTTTATGTCGTAGATTCTGAGCAGCAATACTCAGGGATGAACTGAATTCGGACCACGATAGACTATAAGTTTTGCAAGCATTCAAATTCGTATCATTTAGAACCATTTCTGAAAATTAAAACCACGATGATACGTCTGCAATATACAGTATACATATACCCATATCACTCCAAAACTAATGTACTTACCTTACACCCTACCTACCTACCTTAAAATATTTTTTATTCAGTGAAAAAATTAATTTTACAGTCTCTGAAAAAAATAATTCCGAACATGAAGAAGAAAGGTTTAATTTTTTCCTGGTAAATAATCGATACCTGCGAAATTACCACCTAGCTTTCAGAACTTTGATTCGCAGCTGATAGCTGAACTGAACTTTTCAGTTTTCAACCAAAAATGAAAAATGTAAACGCGAATCCAAGTTCAATGAATCTTACTCCTTTTATTTCACTGTTTTCATTGGCTATTTCAACTTTGACAAAGCTTAACGACATTTCATTGGCAGATTTATATGTTGCAAGCGCATTCTATCGGAAAAAATAATATAATTCTCTGAGATTCGAACTCCTTACCTTCTTGACCACCAAATTGCTCGATACATCTGTCATCTGTATCTGTGTATTTCACTTATCGTTCATTTTATTCGTTCCTTAATTTTTATCGTATTTGCCGTACGTAATGAAAATAATTACTTTAATAACAAGATAGTTTTCTTAATTCATATTTTTCCATTTCGTATTGCGTGATTTGTTTTGGATGTATTAAAGTGAAAAAAATTTCACTACCCACAATTTTTGTAAATGTAACTGGGTGCTGTGTATTTATTTAGCCAAGTAATTCTGTCCCACTTTTAAGTTATAATGAATATCTAATTGCAAAGTGTTTCGCCTTGATTGATGGCACATCTTCATCTGCATTTTCACAAATCATGCTGTAAAGCTTTATTGCTCGAAATTAGTTTCCAGAAATAAAAATGTCTCACCTTACAGTTCGTTTCAATACGTTCATTGAAAGCATATTGCGTGTTCCACCGATATTCGTGTTGGATGAAATTTTTAAATCTGGCTTTAGTTTTCCATTCTCATTATGGAGTTCCGAAATAGACTTGTCAGTGAAAAATTATACTTCACCTGCCATGAAAGCTAGTTCCGGCGATCAGTTTTTATATACAACTTTATTTCTGACTACGTTGAAATTTTTGCTATCATTTATCGGTGAGTCAATTGATTATTTTGAACAGATTACTTGAACTTTTATTTTAATCACTTGTTTCTTGTATTTTTAGGTTGCATTTGTACATTTCTGGTGGCCATATTGAATATACGTGAATTAATTATCGTGTATTTCTACCTAATCTCCATTTCAATGTTGTACTTTTCGTATCAACAAAACGTGAAGTACATAAATTTCCTCATAACGTGGGACATAGAAATGAAATCACCTTCAATAGAAGATCACGTCTATAAAGAGCTGTTATTTTCGCTGGGAGCTGCTCTGTTACGTACAGTTGTAGTACAATGTGTTATTGGTTTTATATATGAATTTTTAAATCCAATGGTTTTGAAAAATCGATGGTTATCCAGAACGATCTTGATCAGTTTACTGTTACCTGTACTTTTAAGCTGGTTACCTATACCAGCATGCATACTGGTTCATGTACCATTTTATACAATGATGTTACCTGTAGCTGTGTCCAAGTATATATTCTGGTCAAGCGTACCAGCTATGACACAATACATTATCAGTGGTTGGAGATTCTGTCGAAATTTTGTTGTGTAAGTTGATACGTTTAAGGTGTATTTTTATTGATGTCTTCAAAAGATTTTATCGTATTATTTGTTTTTAGTGGTTTTGGTTTACCTGCGTTGTTAGAAACTGAATGGTCCAAACTGCATATACCAGTTGTTTTACGAGTATTTTGGATTTTGAGATTGTTAGATCATACCACAAGTTATATAATGCAGCACGATATCGCGAAAAATGCCACATTATCATTCAACTTTAACGAAACATCTCTACTTACTGACTACAGTGAACACATTGTTGTATTTTTACCTACAATCATGCAAATGGTGAAATCATTATTGATTAGTGGATGCGAAACATTCATTGCTGTCTTAGGAATGACCAGCGTTATATCATACATTTGCCAACAAATCGGATATTTTTTCCAATATGTAAATTGACTTTATCAGATTATTTCCCATTTATCGTATACTAGAGTCAAATTTCTATATCCAAATCTAATTTTTATAGCTATTACTAATTGAAGATGAAGATAAGAATTTTGGTACCGTATCCGGAATTTTATTTTGCATTTTAGCCTTGCAAACTGGATTAACTGGATTAGAACCGGAGAAAAGATTCATTCGACTGTGCAGAAATTTCTGTCTTCTGTTTACGGCATTGCTACATATTATTCATGGCATCTTAAATCCATTGCTTATGTCTCTTAGTGCATCTCACAATCCTGTCATGCATAAGTACGTGCTGTCAATCTACAATATTTTTCTAGTGTAATTTCTCAATTTTTCAACTCGACGTTATTTTGTAGGCATATCAGAGCTTTGGTTGTCAGTGCATTTCTAATTATATATCCAATGTGGCTTCTATTCTATCTTTGGAAAAGTGATTCGATTAGTACATGGTTACTAGCCGTATCAGCTTTCAGCATCGAAGTGATAGTGAAAATGATAATATCGTTGATTATATACTTTTTGTTTCTGCTAGACTACTACAGAGAAACATTTTGGGAAGAGTTAGACGACTATGTTTATTATATCCGTTCATTTGGAAATAGCGTAAATTTCGAATTGATTTTTCGTTTAAAAAAAGAATTAAACTCTGATTTCACAAAAGATTTTTTTGGCGTTTTAGGTTGAATTTTGTTTCGGGATATTTCTTTTCTTCAACGGGGCCTGGATACTGCTCTATGAATCTGGAAGTGCCATTAGAGCTATGATGATGTGTATTCACGCTTATTTCAATATATGGTGCGAAGCGAAGTCCGGATGGTCTATGTTCATGAAACGCAGAACAGCAGTGAAAAAAATTGATACTTTACCCGATGCTAGAAGTACTGATCTGGACAGTTTACACGACGTTTGTTCAATTTGTTATCAACAAATGCGAACAGCTAAAATAACCACTTGTAAACATTTCTTCCATGCGGTTTGCTTGAGAAAGTGGCTGTATTTGCAGGTGAAATATCGAAATTGTATTACTCAATCTGATTACTTTTATGTTTGATAATAGTTTTTGTCTTTTCATAATTCCAGGATTATTGTCCAATTTGCCACAGTATTTTATACAACCAAGAAGAATCAAAAAATAGATGAGATGTTTCTTCGATATGCTTAGGGGTTATTACTTATTTTTCTTTTGCGCATTCTCAGGTGTGTTGATCCAACATGAATTTGGTTTATTAGTATCACCATATTTTATCGTTCATGACATTACGATAAATTTTTAAAATGAACAAATCAACGGTTCAAAAAATCGGACTAAAATCTTGAATTTTTAAAAATCGGATGAAGCTTAAAATTATGCTGGAATTTTGATAATGATACATTCCTGTATTGAATTTAGATTATTATCGTACACGGTTTCTTGACTGTTATTATAATATTCAAACACACTGTTTGGACACCGAAACTGCCTCAACGTGTATGTTTTGTACAATTCATAGTACAGAAAATGATTTTGACGAGTTGAGATGTAAAAAACGGGATGTAATTTACTCTTATGTTAATGTGTTTATTAAATCATTTTCTTTTTTCTTAATCAGCTCCTAGTCAATGAAAATTTTTGTAATTTTCGTCTTTTTTACTATCGTTACCTACCACATATAGGAGCTAGGCCAATGAACGAAGAATCACATCTTTGTAATCAGATTTTTCCATTTTTATTAATGATTTTGTGTTGTTCAAATATTACGGCAGAGGTGAACAAGTATGATTCGTGAAAAAACGAATGTCGTAAAATCAATGTGGAATTATTGAGTACCTGTTTAGCTGCGTAAGTTGCACGTATGATTTCATTTAAATTATTATTTTCGAAATGTGATATGTGTTCTTTTCGTTGTTTTGTATGTATTGTAAATTCCTTTTTTTTTTAAATCGTATTCATTTGTTTTGTTAAGCTATGTGTTTTATTTCTGTGATTTCTTTTTTTCTTTTGGGGATTTGAAATATAAATGGAGTATTGAATTGATTTTATTCCTTTATATTTCGGTAATTTATCACGATTTCGTAAAAATATTATCTTTTAATTTGAAGTTGGATTAATCTGCATTAATTTGCAAAAATTCATTATTTTAAAACAATTATTTATTTTGATTTTATAAGACGAGCAATTTCGTAATTATTAACTCTTTCATTAAATTACAAACAAAAAATATCTTCTCTACGTACCTATAGGTACTTTAACGCGTTTCTTCTCGCGTGGATTTGTAACAATTACAAAATAAAAAAACAAAACAAACTTTAAAGTACGTTTTTAAAAAGCTATAACTACAGATTCTAATAAATTAAGTTTAAAACACAAGTAGATACACTTTTAGCAAACTTTTTAATAAATATTTTTCCATACCTGAGTTACAAATATATCAGAATGGTTTTCAATGTAATCATCGTCTCGGTAAATAGTTTTCGAATGTCGTTTGGAAAAATGCTTAATTTTTTTGTGTTTTTTCTTTCGTATTTCACAATATTCCGGTTCTTCGTACAGATCATCGTAACCATAGTTATGCTGATCGTTTTCGATATCATGAAAATAAATATCCGTCGAGTGTAGAACTTCGGCTTTCTTTAGCACGCGATATCCTTTAATTTGCTGCTCAATATTTTTTTTAGGCTCTTTACCACGAACTTTAGCGTTGGTAGAATTAGTCAGAACTTTAGGAGTTTTTTTCAAAGCGTCGGCATAACTTAAATTAATAGTATACGGTGCTTGGTCGGCGATAAAATTTTCTTTTTCAGCCGAAGCTTTGTAAATGTTCGACGACTGATTTTCTTTTTCGCTAAGATCTAGCGAGAATTCATCAATTGTTACTGTCCATTCTGGGAGCACATTTTCGTGACAAAAATTATTTTCATTCGATTCATCGACGTTTCCGGATGAGATGAAATATTCGTCATCGTTTGATTCAGTTTTAGTAGATTCACTGCAAGTTGACAATTCTCGATCGTTGACAAATTCGATTATGTTTTGATTTTCGTCACGGTTCAAAGAAATAACTAATTTGTCGTCGTGTTCTTCTAATTTATTATTTATTGTTTTCGAATCGTACGTGTAATTCAAAGCTGACATTTCAATGATGCAACTGTCTTGTTTGAAAATCGGATCTTGTAGATCACGAGGAAGAACAGTATCATTTCGTTTCATAGATATTACAACATCTTTGTCAATCGCATTTGGAACATCAAAATTGTCGCACGGTGTGATAACATCATCCCAATTCACCACGGAATTATTTTCACAAGCTTCGATTATGGTTTCTAAATTTCTTTCGTTACTTTGAATTTTAATAAGTTGCTCGGCTACTTTGAATGCTTGAACGACGTCAAAATTTTGACTATTATCAAGAGCATATTCGGTAATTAAAGGTGTACTCGATAACGGTTCGCATGTTTCTATCGTATCGATATAACGACATAAATCGAGTTTTTCTTTAACAGGATTAGAAGGAATGCTTCCTGGAATTGTATCGTTGTTCACGACGGTTTCTCTTTCAGAGTCAATCTTGATTAAATTGGCGCTATTTTTCACAATCTTCGAAATAGGCGAATTTTTCGTACCTATCTTAGATTTATTAGTATTATCAGTTTTTCCGGCCGAAAGTTGGATCGATTTTATCGACGATTTTGGTGAACTAATCGGTTTTTTAATCAACGAACTAGACACGACTTGATTAGTTTTGACATCTTTGGCTTTTTCTGCAGAGCTAGATTTTACTTCACAAGTAAGTTTAGGTTTTACAGGCGATGAAGATGATTTAATAGGCGATGTTATTGATTTAACGGACGATGATACCGATTTCACGGGCGACGATACTGATTTAACAGGCGATGATACCGATTTCACGGGCGATGATACTGATTTAACAGGCGACGATACTGATTTAACAGGCGACGATATTGATTTAACAGGCGACGATATTGATTTAACAGGTGACGATATTGATTTAACAGGTGCTAATAATAATTTAACGGGCGACGATACCGATTTAACCGGTGATAACGAAGTATTTTTTATCGAAGAATTCGTTCTTGTAGGTGTTTTCAATAATGACATCGAGTTCACATTTGTTTTATTACTCGAAAGATTTTCCAACGAACGAACAGAAACGTCCTTTTTGAAATCGAGTTGTTTTTGATCCAATGTTTTAGACGCTGTCGTAGCTTTAGACGCTATTCGAACTGGAGTTTTAGCTTCCGAAGCAAGATTTTTCGTTGTCGGACTTTTTGTCACAGTAGACGTCGTCTTAGCAATCAAATTAACACCAGTTTTTGTAACGGTCGATTTTAAAGGAGATTTTTCCACCTTGTTCGGCGTAGGTAATTTTTCCCCCATAGCTGGAAGTTTTTCAGCTCCAATGGAAGGTTTCATTACGGCTGGTGGTGTTTTACTTTTAACCAAGGCAGATGTAACAGTTGGTTTTTTCAATGGTGAATTTACATCAAATGATTTCTTCATTGTTGGTGGTGATTTCCTGGTAGGACTGGCTAATGCTGTTTTAGCCGTTGGAGACGTTTTCATGGCAGTAGGAACAGATTTCAACAGAGTCATTTTCTACAATTGAATGGGAAATAAATAACATGTTATTGATTTAGCTATCTTGAAATGTGAACGAATAAATACACTGCACTAAGTACGCGATGTTTTCATTTGATTTAAAAGTTACGTTAATTAAAAAAAAAATAAAAAAAATGATAGCATATAATTCAAAAATAAAAGTAGATCGGTAAACAGGGGAGCATGTAAGTATGCAATTAAACGATCTCGTCAGCTCAAGAAAATAAAATAAAATTCAATCGAAGTCTAAATTTTTAAACATCATTATGATAAAAGACGAAGAAAAACTTACCATAAAATTGAGCAGAAAATATACTTTTCTCGAGATTATTCGACGGAATTGGCAAATATTTAAAATATATTTTCAAAATATATCTTCAGCGAAATCGAAACTATTACGTAAATCACAAATATAAAATTCAATAAATCGTATATATCGCAACGGAATTCAATAGATAAATGACGAAGTTTACCTATGTACGTAGATAGGCTAAGGTGGTCGAATTTCGTACAAAAAGCAGGGATTTTCCTGTCAGCAATCTTTTGTTCTTATTATCTACATGACGCAGTAATTTTACATTATGCATCCTGTATAACAGATATTGAAGAAATTGAAGAGACAGACAGATACCTATATTTCTGTAAAACGTATACGATATTGATATAGGTTATTATTGTGTTATCGAAATTCACTCCATTTCTTTCATATACACGACGTAACATGTACATCTACATATGCATGAATTCGTACATCTTACTTGGTAATATTTTTCAATAAAATGACGACCTAGATGTCACAAATGGAATTGAGCCTCATGTAAACAAATGTTAAATCGTTTAATGGTACTAAATTGATGAGTCGATAATTAACGCTGAGCGAAAATAACTTGCTTACGATGTGGTTGCAATACGCACGCGTACAACTCGATGTAAATCTTAGCCAGAAATTTTTTTTTTATAACTCGATTCTATTTAATATTAGCCAAATGTATCATTATTGAGAACCAAACACATACTGTACGTTGACAATTCGATTCTGATATCAGTTGTGTGCGATAATTGGCTTTTGGCCAGAGGGATTTTTGCGAATTATTTTATTCAAATAGTAGATAAATTAAGTAAGTAATTTTCACTCATCTATGCACCTACCTACCACTGCTTACTCAACGTAATCTATTTATTTGTTAGATATACATATATAACTTATCTATGTGTGACTTATCAACTAGTTGTGCTCTTTTGCTATATAGGTATTTTATAATGCTTTCTCGTAATCAGTTGAAAAAAATGAAAGAATTATCATACGATGTATTATTCACAATTCATATTCAAGATCGATTTCCGTAGATATAACAATGCTTAAAATTGGTAGGATATTTTTTTTTAAAAACAATACGTATACTCAGATCAGTATCATTTTTCGAAAGATAAACTAGGTAGATTATTTACACGAAATTTCATAACCAAAAAATTATTACCTTCTTATTTTTAGACTTTGTTGACAAACATTAGTGCTCTTGTAGGTGACATTGAACTCGAAATGGAGATATCTTTTTGTTGTCTCGATGTTATTCTCGTAAACTCGCGATATAATTATCAGTTATTATAAGTTCGTGTATGTTGTAATTCCTTATCTGCCTAGACATTCTTGTAACGTCACAAAGTTAAAAGGTAGCTGTCATTTTTTTTCAGAATGTTGAAGTCTGAACGTGTTATCCCTATTACATTAGTAGGGTCTAACTCTAAATCATACTTTTCTCGTATAAATCCGGACCAAATTGCAAGATTGGAACGCGAATTTGCTAAAGCTAAATTAATCCACGCTACTGATTTAGAATTATTAGCAGCTGAAATGGCGTTGAATGAAAAAGATGTTCAGGTTTAGAAAATAATTATTATTTTTTTATTTTTATTTTTTTTTTAATACGAATATGGGTACGACTCTATGTAGTCCGTATACGTACCTACTCCTGTCTACCTATCTTACTCACGTAATATAATTTTTTTCATTGAATTTCAGGCGTGGTATACTGATAGATTGGCTGCTTGGAGACGTGAACAAGGTTTATCTGATATTATTGGACCATAATATAATGAAATAGAAGCATTTGTTAGATTAAAATCACCTTTAATAATAAGCATATAAATACTTCAAAAGTATTCAATAATATATGTAGGTATACCTATTTATATTTAAAAAAGCATGTCTACGTATTTTTAACTTTATTTTGACTTGAATTTTTTCTACATTTATTCATCGCACATTGTTTACTTATTTACGTACGAATTAAATTGGAAAAATCCACAGAAAAATGTCATTTGACCGAGATCTAGATATGTATGTATTTTTAAACGTGTGACGAATACTGATATTTTTAAAATGAAAAAACTTGCCTAATTTTATGACGTAGATAGCCATCCTATGTATTACTATAGGTATTCTCGAGTTGAGGTGAACAAAAAAAATAAAATAAACGTTCGAGTTGTAAAATTATAAGTAACTTAATAAAATAAATGCCTACACAAATCATTCGCAACCGAATAAACATTCAAAGTTTAAAGTTTGGTTGTAATTTTAGAATTGACATCATTTAGAACGTAAAAACACCTACGACAACTTACGCCGACAAAGTTATTTTATTCGTGAATCCGTGAAATTCACAAAAGGATAAACTATTTCTCATATTAGGTATCTTCATGAAAGAAATTTATATTACGATGACATGTGTGAAGTAATATATCACGTTTTCTTAACTCTATAAAGGAATACCTAGTCTTTTTAAGATGATTTTCAAGTGCATCAGATATTCATTTTCTTTGCGGACAGGTGTTGAACTACCTATGTATGTAATGTAATGTAATGTGACCTTTGAGACATTAATATAGTGATTTTATTCTCATACGAAACACAATGCGATGGTTTTTTTTTTCTCGATTCTCATTCATTTTCAGTACGTTTTATTTCGATAGTAAACTTTTTCTCTGCATTTCGAATTATAACATTAAACTAATGTAGGTGAAAAATTGTTAATCGAAGCGATGAAAATATAGGTATAAAATTTAAAGACTTATTATGTATCCAAGCTACTTCTTAGATGTGTATTTATCATTAATATAACATGTACGAATATAACCTGACATGTCGGGCTACTTCATTAGTTATTTAGCATGTAAAATCAGCAAGTTGACTTTTGTATCGTGCTCCGCAAATACTTTCACATGCAAGTAGAATTTTAGAGGAATTTTTTTTTACGATTCCTTGTAAAATATCAGATCACCACGAAAAAATAATTTATCTAGTTACCAATCTATTCGACATTTTTCTGATATATTTGAATTTTAATTTAAAAAATTGACCACCGAGAAAATTTTTCAAAAATATTTTTTTGCTTTTACATGCGTTGAAAAAATATTTAACACGAATACATAGCTAGTTGTAATTTTTTCAGACGAAAATATAGCGGATAAAACAATGGTCAACATTTTTGATAATTCTAGTCCAAGAAATATGAACTCGCCATTGCGATTAAATCGCTTTCGCTATCATGGCGAGTAAAAACTAATAAATCAATTCCTTTTGTTATGCACAATTGGTTAAATCACGTTGAACGTTATTACATAACAATTGATTCGTTCATGTGTATGCTGAAAATAGCGGCATTAACAATGATGAATGTTCAAAAAGAGGTATAAAGTAAATTCGTCGTGTTTGTAACCAGCCGAATTTTGGTTCGGTGTTAACAACACTAAACGGTTCCGGTAATCATCTTCTACTAAATCATCCGTGATGATGGTCAGTCGTTCCCTAATGTTTAAAGAGCATTCCCATCATAAATTTCATTATTACTGGCTGAGTTATTCTATATTTTATATGTTATTATATGAAATATTATACCGATACCTACCAAAATACGTAGCTGGCCAGAAGCCTACAGTATGTCGTATTCGATCATAACTACCTACAAATAGCTGCTACTTGTCCTTTAACTATAGGTACGTAGTATAGTCGCAATCAAGTTTTTAGGTGATCTGAATTTTAAAAGCAATTTTATGACTGATTCGTAGCTTGGGTACCAATTTTTTCCAACACCTCTCCTTAAAAGAACCCAACCCCTTTTCTGAAAAATATCCCTATCTTCCCACTTATGGCCGTTATTAAAAAAATTCTCAAGTAAAATTTGAAGCTTGAAGTATTAGGAATACTACAGTTTATGTGCAAGATTTTGATCAGACCACTTCCCCACCTCCTATTTCATAAAACCCAATTTTGAAGGTAAATGCGAGAGAAGCAGAACCATTACGCTACAGGTCAAGGAATATGATTGAAGGACTGTGGTAAAGAAAAATCAAGAATGGGAACGAAATGGTTTGAAAACTGTGACGACATAAGTATCAGTGATACAGGTGAAGGGGTACAATGGAGCTAAAAAGTAGTCACCCCCAAAAGTCACATCTACGACCTATACTAAATCTATATTCCAAATTCCAACGCCTTACTTAAATTTAGAGGAGAGTTATGCGAGGAACAAACTTCAAAAATAAGAAAAACAAGCCTAAAAGTTCGAGACTCCCAGAAGGCACATCTAGAGCCTCTACCAAACGCATGTTCCAAAGTTACACTCCCCAGCTCAATTTTTAAGGTAGTTATGTGTGGAAGAAACTCAAAAAATAAGAAAAATCGACTAAAAAACCACATTTTTGGGGCTGTGAGGGAGATGCAATGAGGATGAAGTATCGAGACCTTCAAAAGGCACATCTAGGACCTCTATTAAATATACATATTACATTTCAGCTTCCTAGCTGAATTTGGCGGAGTGAAGGGGGAGGACAGCCCTTTTTCGAAATCAAAAGGAGGGAAAACCCTCGTATGTCTCCTTCTAATTGACCTAGGAAGCTGATTTTTCGATATGTTATACAACTTTAGATTTTTCATCAATCGGCTTAAAAAACAACAATTTTTGCGAATTTTGCCCCTCAGCACTCCCTCCCCCAAATTTGGCCATAACTGAATTCTGACCTGAGGTCAACTCCACTCCAAAATATCAAATACGCAGCCAATCGAAGACTGTTTCCCAAATTTAATTGATTTTGGTCGATACAGAGTTGAGTAAATGATTTTTAGTTTCGGGGGGGAATAAATAAATAAATATCTGATATGGCTAAAAATGATCGTAATGGTTTTCTAGGTCGATATTCTCATCCTCATCCGCCGTATGCTGTTGGACTGTAATAGCCTGGTTTTCATTAGCAATATAACATAGAAAATCAGGCTAATAAGAAAAACTGACAAAAGAAACAACTTTTTTGGTGCACTGAGGGATGCAATGAAGTTTAAAAGTCAGAACTCCCAAAAAGCGCATCTAGGACCTATACTAAATGTGTATAACAGATTACAACTTTCCAACTCAATTTGGAAGGGACTTATGCAAGGAAAAAACTCAAAACTAGTGAAAACCCGCCCAAAAAATCACTTTTCTGAGCTGTAAGTGAGCGCAAGGAATCTGAAAAGCCGATATCCTCAAAAGGGATAACATGCACCCCATCAAGTCTACATACCAAATTTCAACTTCCTAGATCAATTCGGAGGGGTGATAGGGGAGGAGCAGCAAGGCCACAAAGGGGAAAATCTTCCATATTTCCCCTCTCAATTGACCCAGAAAGCTGATTTTTTGGTATGTTATAAAATTTTGAATTCTCTATAGATTGGCTTAAAAAAGAACAATTTTTGTTATTTTGCCCCCTCAGCACCCCCTCCTCTAAATTCGGATATAATTGAATTTTGATACAAGGTCATCGCCACTCATATATATCTAATACATCGCCAAATTGAGCCTATTGACCGAATTAGAGGAATGTTGATCAATATAGAGCAAAGTAAATGATTATAGTCTTCGGGGAAAAAATAAAAATAAAAATGAATATCAGACACGGTCAAAAATAGTCGTAATTTTCTTGTAGATCCATAAAACGAGTTTTGTTGATGCCCCCCCCCTCATCCACCGTAGGTCGATAGATTGTAATGTACCTTCGTTTTCATTGACAATATGGCATAGAAAATCAGACTAGAAATTTGGTTGAAAATTATTTTAAAATCACTAGCAGTGCACCCCCAATACATGTTCTATGCAAAAACCCTGAAGGTTGTTTCCCATTGAATAAACAAATTATTAAATTTTTTTTTAAAAGTTCATGATTTTTCAATTTTATAACTTTCAATATTTTTTTTTCGACGTTAGGAAGCAACTAAAATTTTTACCACATCCTTTTGTGATCAATTAGCAACTATTAAGACTCTACCTACCTTCTGCAGATTTTCAAAAAAAAAAAAAGAAAGAAAAATTCGGTCCACCCTAATATGTAATGTCCATAAAATAGAAAACAAATTAGGTATTCAAAAGAATAGATGAGATGAATTTAATCCACCTCCGAGAAAAAAATTACAACTATTTAAAAATCATCAAAATAAAATAATCATCTTACAAACTGCAGCGTGCGTATGCCACACTATGCCTAAATAATACTTCAAATATACCTACAGTAACGCGATATGGTATAAGTAATTTTATCGATATTCTATTCGAGCATCAAATTAAACGCGATGTTTGCAAAGTGCAACGTTAACGCGTGTACAATGAAAAAAAAAAAAAAAAGTTAATTAAACGTTCGTGTAGTTTTTTCATCGAATAAAGTTGTACAAACAATAAAACGTCAAAAGGAAAAGGAGTAATAAGTTGAAAATAGTTTGTTACAAAACCATCGAGGAGGGTATGAGTTAAATATACAAAAGAACGTTTTATATATACACGGAGGTAAGAGGGCAGAAGGAAATTACCCTTTTCCAACATTTTGTTCTTCAAAACGTGTTTCGAAAAAGTTCCGGTCTTTTTGAGGCGGGGGTGTCGTTAAAAAAGGGCACTGGGTGGTGCGGACTACACTCAGTCTATCTTTCATTTACGCCCGCTCGAGTTTTCTTCCAATTTCCCGAGCTGTCGCTGTATCCCGAAATGACTCATTTTCTGATAACAACATCTCTACACAGCTTTCATAAATGATTTCCCCTTTTTCCTTCTCGTTTTATAACACTTTACAATACGCCCTTCGACATGTTTTCTCCTTTTCTCTACTTATATTAGGCGTAAAGAAGAGATGGTTTTCGCACCTTTTACGTGTACCCATACCATATAGCTCCTATACGTAATATTTTCCATAGGTAGGTATGCTATGTAGGTAAGAAAGGTTAATACTGTGAGAAAATATTTTCCACTATAGAAGGTGGCGAGTATACTTACATATTATTGTGGTACATTTATAGGAGTATATAATTATATAATGTAAACGTATGTCCTCATATAGCCTCCTATCTGATAGGTAGTCAATGTATTTCTAAAAATTCACCTACCTACGTACGAGTATATTGTTGAGAAAAATTGTTTAATGGTGCGTGTGACTTTCGCAAATCTCTATCAAGATTTTAACCACAACTCGACAACTTAAAAAGACACCGTGCAAAATACAAACGTCAGAAAGCATAACAGGTACTTGGGATACGCAGCGAAGCGCAGCAGGTATCCAAATAGATGTTTTCTCGTTCACTTGCTCATTCAAAGTCAAACTAAATCAATGCAGCATAGATGTACCTATAAAGATAGCTGTCTGGTACTTTTAAAAAATCAACCATAGTCTGATTTCTTAACTGGGTTATTGAAATTGAGAAAGAAAAACAAAAATAAGAACCGGAACAAAAATGAAAATGGAAACTAATATGGAATACGAATCGGTTATTTTCATTTACTAAAATCCCCGCCATCATTGTTTTCCCGATGGGGCGTTATTATGTAACAACTAGCGCGTTTTGATTACCCCTATTATTATTGCTACCCTATAAACTACCGCTTAACAAACAACGGCTGCCTCTATTATTATGATTATGATTATTATTATTATATTATCGCAGTCATTATCATCATTGTCATCTTCGTCACATTTTACTATAGCGTAGATGTGTAGCGGTATGATAGTGTGCGTCCGTATGAATGTTTTATTCATCATCGTCGTTCTTCTATACATATATAATAATCAACGTTGTTATATTAAATGAAATTTAAACATTATCTACTAAAATGTATCTTATTCGGCTCGTGTCTTTTCCCCCTCTATATACGCGTTAATATCGTTTAAAACAGTTTTAAAGCTATATAGCAATCAGAATAAATTACAAAATTTTGGCGTCGAAAATTACCTATACGCTAAATAATTGTTTAGATTGAATGCCAGTCTATTTGCTATAATTTAACTCTTTTCGTTGAATACTTTTCAATTTGTGTGGATACGTATACTGAAGTATCGATTATTTGTAAAATACCTATATACTTATACCCTGGTACATCTGTCCCAGAATGCAGTGAAAAAAACATTCCTTTGATTCTGATAGAAGGGTGGTGGTGGTGGAGGAAGAGCTAAGTAATGACGGTTTTACTGGGAGGGTGGTCTTTGTGGGTTTTCGTCTCTACAAGCAAACTGTTCAGGGTGGCAATTTTTGGGATTTTTATTTCAACATTCATGCCAGAAAGAGGCACAAGGGAACAGATAATGAATGTCTGGCAAATAATCGAAAGTGCAGGGAGTTCAACATACGTGTAGTGAAGTGTTTCATAAATTACGCCAAAGCCTTTAACTGCGAGAGAAATAGGAGTCTCTGCTCATATAATAGATTTGGTAGAGTCCCTATACGAGTTCAATCCTATGGTGGCGAGAGTTGATGGTGGAGAATCTGGGTCTTTTCCAGTAGAATAGGGGGTGCGTCAAGGATGCATATCATCTCCGCAGCTATTCAACATCTATGGTGACCACATAATTCGCTAGGCTCTAGAACATTGGACTGGTAGTATTTCCATTGGAGGAAAAAGAATCTCTAATCTGCGATGTGCAGATGATATCACCTTGATTGCTTCGAATGAAGAGGAAATAGCGGAGCTTGTCAACTAGGTGAAGATAGCTAGCGAAGAATTCGAACTTCGTATTAATGCATTGAAAACAAAAGTCATGGTGATGGATCAGGCCAAGTATCTTCCAGATTCTACAGCTCTGAGCGAATATGAAAAGATCAACGCTTTCGTATATTTAGGTTCCAGCATCAAAGCAGATAGAGATTCGTAGGCAGAAATACAGCGCCGAATCGTTCTGAGCAAATCAGCTATGACCAGACTGCGTAATGTCACATTTAATTACAAGATCTCTAGAAAGACAAGGAAGAGACTTATGGTGCGGAAACATGGACATTGCAGGCAGATGATAATAGAAGAATCGATGCCTTCGAGATGTAGGCCTGGCAAAAGATGTTGAGGATACCTTGGACAGCGCGATGAACCAACATTCCAATCGTCAACGAAGTACAAGAGCCAGTGAGGCTAAGTGTTTTATGCGAGAAACGCATTCTAGGGTATTTTGCTTATGTGACTAGGGCAGAAGTCAGAAATCTTGAAAAAGACATTCTCTTTGGTAAGGCCCCTGGTAAAAGAGGGAGAGGAAGATCTTCGACTAGGTGGTCTGACATCAAAGTACGAATGGGCTCTGCAGTAAGAGCTGCTTCTTAGGCACAGGATCGTGATAGATGGCGTACTCTTTTAGGTACAATACAGTTGTAAGCGACTGAGACCTACTGATGATGATGAATTGTACAACAACCTGGTGGACAGTTACGTACCTTGAATGATCAACAAAGTAAAAAGAGAAACACTAAATCCAAAACCAGAGTGAGATCTTTCAATTTTTTTCACCATGAAATTCCAGTGGCACAATAACATCCAGTTTCGCAGTTCGCAAACTACTTTCTGAAAACCATCTTAAACTGTTAAAAAGAAACCCAACACATTTTCAAATCATTGACAAATTTCTGGAAATTTTAAAACAGCAATAACAAAAATACTTTTTGAAATATACTGCATTGAAGTTATATAGCAGAAAATTGGGTTACCGCTGAATATTGACCTCGCGAATCGATGTATAACATTTTCTAGATGTTCTAAAGCTTCTAGAAAAAATGTTTTACCTCGGATTTCAATTTAAAAATCAAGTACACGAGGCATGGGTACTTCTTTCAATAAAACATGGCTACTACTTATTACGGAGTTCGCTTGTTGCTCTGCAATATTTTCCAGACGTCCTGAAGCCCCAACAAAAAATTTATTTCACAAAATTTTCCCTCAAAAGCCACATCTACAGTATCTGCTATATGTACATACCAAATTCCAACTTTCTAGCTCATTTTAGTGGAGAGATAAGGAAGGAACAGCCCCTTTTCAAGGTCAAACAGGGGAAACATCCTTATAACTCCACTTCTAATTGACCTAAGAGGTTGCTTTTTGGATATGTTATGCAACTTTGGATTCTCTATCGATTGACTCAAAAAGGATCAATTTTGTGTTTTTAGGCCCTCAGCATCCCCTCCCTCCCAAAAAAGGCTAAACTGAATTTTGACCCCAAGTCATCCCCACTCATATATCTAATCCGCCGCTAAACTGAGTCGATTGACCGAATTGGAGCGATTTTGGTCAGAATCGAGCGGAGTAAATAATTTTAATGTGGGGGGAGGGGGAGGATAAGTAAATAAAAACAAATAACTGGCATGGCCAAAAATTATCTTAATGGCCTTCTAGGATCCCGAAAACGAATTTTGTTGGGATCTACCACCCCCTCCCGCCCAATCACTATTGGTTGATAGACTGTAATAGCCTGGTTTTCATTGACAATATGACATAGAAAATCAGGCTAAAAAGTCCATGTCTTGGTACTGACATGTCTAATTTGAACCAAATGAAGCGAGGGTGGAAAAAACTTGTGCAAAAAGGTCCAAAAAAGCACGTTTGCTGGAATTTTTGACCTCCAAAAAATTACATTTCACTATTTCTAGTCGTGCAAACAATCGATCGTTGAATTTTCTTGGAAAAATTTGTGAGAGTCAACTCAACATTTCAGGACCGGAGGGGGGGGGGGGCTTGAGCCCCACCATGCCCCTCTATGCTTGGAATTTACAGCTGGTAATAGGAGAAATGTAATTTCGTGTTTCATTTCTCCGCAAAAATACTTTTTTCCACGACTAACTGAAAATTCCTAGAAAACAAACCCAACCAGTTGAAATAGTACCTAAGAAATCCATATCAGATATAAAATGAAGGTAAATAGATGAGAGAGGATTAAATATTCGGAGTAGGAGTATACCTATGGGTCTCGTATGAATTTTTTCAGAATATGGATTTTTATGAGTTAGGCGAGGTGTTTATTGCTTCGTAGATGCAAAAGTGATTCTTACCATCTTAGGTGTAGGAGATGGAAATAGGAATTCACACAGAACGCACGTACTGCAATATCGAAGGAAAAAATATAGTATTCTTAAATGCAGCTAACATTATACGCTTGAAGTATTACCCACGCAGACAGAGAAAATTCAGGCATATTATAAATTTCGAAAAAGTAACTCAACCTTAAATGTTAGATGGCTGAATATTAGAGTTGATGTGGACTAGAAGCTTAATTTTAATAGCTTATCAATTGAGGATAAAAAAATCACTGGATAAGTAAAAATATATGCAAGTTTAATTTTGGTAAATTAATTTTTTTACATAGGTATTTGCAAGGAACAAAACACACGAGTCTATCGTATTTACCATATGTAACGAGCGAAGGGGAAAAAAATCAATGAAACACCTTTATAGTTGCATGATTATTTTTGCAACACCCTGTCACAAAAGCTAAAAAATGTCGGTGAAAAATGAGAAACTTCATCTCTGTTAAGAAGGTGTGCTTTTCTTAACACTTATCAAGTAGGAAATTACATTTGTAAAATACAACAAATATGCAAGAATTTATCTTCGTCTCATGCTTAACAAAATCGATTTTCTTTCCCAGATAGCTGTTAGGAAACGAGATAAAAAATTTTGCCGAAGAACATGTATTTTTTGAAAAATGAACAAAATACTATAAACTAAATAAATAATGCTTACATAATAGAATAGTGATTTAGTTTATATTGTTACGTTCTATATACATGTATAGTCATTCGTTTCGATAGAGGTAGAAAAAAAAGGCGTTAATGCGTCGAATAAATAATGTAGTTGTATAGGTAACACAAATAAGTTGAATAAAAATGTACCAAAGTAATATATATACCTGTACAAAATGTAGATCTGATGGCGTCCTTAGTATGCTATGGACATGGAATAAAAACATATGTAGAAAAGGTATAGGTTCCGGGTTTATTTATTTATTTATTTATTTATATGAATAGAAAGTTTAAGAGTAATTTTAAGAAACAATTACTTTTGCATATCAAAAAAAAAAAAAGAACATACGTAAAAATTTAAAATAAATTGAATATAAAGTGGTAATTTATTTTATTTCCTTGAAAATTTCATTTCTTTCATTTAAAACATCAGTCATAAAATTTTCAATTAAAATTTTGAAAAGCATAAATCATTCAGTAATAGGTAGGTGATTGTTGTATTGTAATTTTCGAGTAATATTTTAAAATCTAAATTCGCTCAAGTTGTATCGCAATTCAATATACATAAAAGATAGGTATAAAAATACCTAACACATCCTAAACAAAATTTACGAAACACTGATTAGACACAGAACAGCAATTTAAAATACACTCGATCTTCACATTTAGCTACTGGTAATAATGAAGTAACCTGTTACTATGATACTTTGATCTTCATGTCACCACACCGGTTTGGCTAATTGGCACAATAAATCCTTCATCGAGCTTCTTACCATCTATTCGATTCAAATCAGTTCTAAAATTACACTTTTTGTACTCTGCTTCCATTCTAGTTTGAATTTTGTAGTTAATTGCTTCGATTTATATTTTATATTTCCTCCAGTGATACTCTTTTATTTTATTTCTTTTGAAAGTTTCCAATAGCCGCGATACCACCATTAAACAACGGAACAATTTTTTTCTTTTCTCGATAGGTAGATTACTTATATATCCTTACACACGATACGTAAAGTAAGTAGAAGTCTATAGGTAGGTAATAGGTATATACGCGCGATATAGGGTATTTGGAAGCAATGACTTAATACGAACACCCGAGGATAAATTCAAACACCAGCGCGTTCTACGAAAATTAGTCATAAATTGCGTCCAGCGTATTATAAAGAAGCTTGTCCTAATTAAAGGCAGATCAATTAAAAACACCCGTTTTAGGCGTCATTATAATTGATCGCATTTAACCTCATATCAATATGATTTATAACATAATTTTCGAATACCGATCGGCAACACAGTTTTAAATGCTGATTTTATTATATTTTGTAAATTAAAAAACGAACGCCAACTTTTAATTAATTTCCTTATACTTATTCACGCCTTTTTGTTATTGCTTTTAGAAATTTATACGTGTACGTATATCTGCCTTCGAATGGATTTCATTCCATTATTTGTACATTTATCGTATGTATTTTCCAAACAGTTACAATATGTGTGTAAGTTGTACATTTATAATCGTATACAGATAATACGATTCAATAAATTAAGTAATACTTTTCTAATTTTATACCACCTTTTATAATAAATTTTCAAAGATATCTTAAGTACTTGTTGTACTAATTTCACGAAATGTTATTATAAATTAGTTCCGAACCGAAAACGATTGTTAGCAGTTAATTGAACAATTTGGAAGGAAAGCTAATAAATACACCTTGGGCGAATACACGGAGAACCCAAACGGGTGCGAAACACACATTGTTCTTGCCGAGTAAAACTGAAACAATTAGATATTATATAATGCA
Organism: Ferrisia virgata; assembly: GCA_900060175.1. Classification (NCBI taxonomy): domain Eukaryota; kingdom Metazoa; phylum Arthropoda; class Insecta; order Hemiptera; family Pseudococcidae; genus Ferrisia; species Ferrisia virgata. Next base: position 156,311 of record FIZR01007933.1, read on the forward strand.
CAATGAATTATTTTTCCAGATTTTTCTTGTGATGTGCTTTTGAGAGAGCACACGTGCTTTTTGAGGATAGAGAATTTCGACATTACTACTCACAAATCAGCCAAATAATGTAGTTTTACTGTAAGGGATCGAAATGTTTCGGGAAGTTGTCATATAGTTTGTTTATTCATATTCAATGGAAACATTTCGTCTACATAATTGTTTACTTTTTCGTAACAGCAAAAAGTCATAATTTTTTGAATTTCCAATCCATCAAAAAAGAACAAAATGCCTTGAAGGTACGTAAGGAAGATATTTAAGTGGCATATTTTGTCGCATTAAAGTTACTTGTAGAGCAATATTGATTGTTGTCGAGGGAAATTAAATTATGTATTATTTGAAAATTGATTAAATGATGTGTTTTTTTGTCTCAGATTCCGAATAACGTCGATATACACTCACGCTACAATAGAAATTTAGGCAAGAAATAATCACGAAAAAATTATTTACAAACACGTTCCACTGTAAACCATTGGCTGGATTAACCACCACATTGCGATGATGAGATACTCATTTCGTATTAAAATTTTGAAAGAAACCAAAAATAATTTTCAAAGATGGTAAAGAAAGCCAGTTTGAAAAATTGAGGAAATGAATATTATACCATGCATATACTCATACTCGGAATCGTAGAATTCCCTAAAGCTATACTTATACCTAGATTAGGAGATATTTTCAAAATTCTTTGTGTGCGTTCAACTTGGGATACCAGCCACCAAATTTTAATGTACGAAGAGCGAGAAAGGGTATAATATGGGTGGAGTAATTTTTTTTTTTTTTGGAAATCAGCAACGATGGGATCTCAATAGTTGCGAAATGATTGCTCAAGTTCCAAAAATTTCAAAAAATAAAAAATTTTGTTTTTTATTCTTTTCATACATACCTATTTGAATCCAAAATGATCATTGGCGGCAAATTTTCATCAATGGTCCTCTTTTCGGGGGGGTTTTTAAAAAATTTCACCATTGCATTTTATAATAATTTTCTGAAAAAACAAGAAAAGGGGTTTTAATTTCGAATCCCCCTTTTGCTCACGATCCTGGCTTTAACCTAAATTTTTCGTATTTTTTGATTGAAGCAGCCAGAACCAGGTTTGAAAGGTTCAATAGAAAATTTTTGCAGTCCCAATGGGCCAGTTCAGTGTACTAGACTAAGGAAAATAATATGTAAAGTCAGGCTAAGATTATAATGCTTGTAGGTTTGAACTTTTCAGAGCTCAAACAACAAAATCAATTTGAATTTCGGTAAGGCTATAGCAGGAAAAGGAGGTTGATTTGCCCTTGAGTGCCAGAATTAAATTTTTTAAGGGACTGTTTAGGCACTAGTAAAAGATGATTTTTAAGTGTATTCGCGATGTTTTATCTCGTCACTGAGGGGTGGGACAGTGAAAAATGTACTTTACAAGGGGAGGGGGGTTACATTTTTTTCTCCGCAAATTTTCGATCGATTTTTCTCAACCTTGGAGTATGAAGGTATTTCGGGAGAGTGTTGTCGAATTTTTTTCAGATTTTTTGGACCCTAAATATGATCTTGAAATGAATTTTGGAAACTGGGTGGGGGGGGGGCTTGTAGGGTTCCATTTTTGATGTGGAAACATAAAAAAATTTCTAGAAGGTATTAGGAGTATTTTACATCTCCCATATTTTTTTCAAATTTTTTGGAGTGATGGCTCCCCTCTACAGCCTGCAAAAGTAGGAATTATTCAGTTGGTAACGCTATGGGAGATAAGCATAGTGAATTTACCCCAGAAGAATTTTGATATGATACTTTGGTAATACAGTGGGACGTCAATAATCCGAACGTCAATAATCCGAAACGTCAAAAATCCGAACGCCTTTCCAAGAAGAAAATTAAAAAATATGTTTTGGTAAAATACGATTTAAAACAGTACGTACAGTATATGAATTGATACCAAAGAAAAATGTCGCGCTTAAAATACAATGTATATACGTACTGTACGTATTTTGTTTACTGTACAGTTATTCACCCAGCAGGTGTGCGAATCACGTGACCCAGAGCGTACTGTGGCAATGACCTTCGAGGTCTATTTTTAGCTTATCTCCCCACAACCCCCTACACCCCTACTATTAAAGTGTATTCAACAATTTATGTGTGATTCTATCTCCAGTGTGATTTCAAAGGCTGAAAATGTAAGAATACAGTACTTAACCTTATTTTAAATCAATTAAAAATATCCCAATTAAAAGACACACAGCTTTTTTTGTTTTGTTCGAAAATCCGAACAATTTGAAAATCCGAACCATCCTCGGTCCCAATTAGTTCGGATTATCGACTTCCTACTGTAGGTGCATACTATTGAGATACATACCTGACCGAAGTTTTGGACCCCCAATCTCGCCACGTTTCGAGAGGGCTCTTTTTTTTGAAAACACTAAATGATCGATTTGCGCAATTTTTTGGTATGTTGTAGATTTATGCAAGAATCATCCTTGAAAAAATCAGCACCTAACCCCCTTCCCTTCTACACCAAAATTTACCCCTAAAATAACCTTTTGAAATTATGTTTATTTTTTTTTTTAATGAAGATACTGGTTCGGTTCAATTTTGACACTATAGATGTATATTTTTTTGAATTTCATTTCATAAGTTTTTTCAGAAAAATTCAACGAAACGTTAAAAATAGAAAATTCAAGACGAAGTGTCATGCATAAATCGTCCAGAAAGAAGTAATTTGAACTGCTCAGCACGAATTTGAAGCCCGATTTTATTTTTTGTGGAATGTCCCTCCTCGTCTAGAACTTTCCTTTTAAAATATTACTTAAATTTCGAATTTTAAACAAATGCATTTTTACAAAAAAGACACTAAAACACCAAGATGGAAATCTCATGTTTCAGAGGTAAAGAGATTACGGTTTAGAGTTCCGGTTGTTTTCCCCTATAGAGGGGCTCTTCACTTACTCTAGTTTGACGGTCATTGGTTAGAGGTTATTCTTTCTCTAGATTGAATTTTAAAAGAATCTACGTCATATCTATATTTGAGATCTTTACCCATCAGAATTGGAAACGGGTTGAATAGGAATTGGTGAACAGCGCTCCTCATGGAAAAGTGATGAGTAATTCTAGACAAAAATTTTCATAATCCCCTTATCGCTGTACCTGCTGATTTTCATCTTGGTGTTTCAATGCCTACAGCAACTGTATAAAATGGTGTACTTCCATAATCACAACAATGGTAGTGGAAATAGTATCAAAAGGTTATAAAAATTCAAGTTTTACCTATTTATTTATTTATTTTAGCTTTTCAGCGTGTACAACTTATTCTCTGATAAAATCTAGTTGCTAATTAGAACACTGGGCCCATTTCTTTGGTAAGGCCTCCTTCACTCTTTGGTATTTTGATCGATCCGCCGATGCTCTCTCATGATTCTCATTGAGTAAAAATTTAACAATTTCATCCCTCCACCTCGCCTGCTGCCTAACTGTCTGTCTTATCCCCAAAGATTCAAATTACCTATATGTGCAAAAATAATTCGTTATTTATGAAAAACCTTATAATGAAATGCTCCTAAAACAGATATGAAAATGTTAAACTTTCAGCGAGAAACCTCTTTATTTTTTTGGGCATGATATGCCTTAAGGTTGGGAGTTATTTTTTAAAAGGGTGACATTTTGGATATGTCTTTACACTTTACATTAAAGTGTCCAAATTGAATAAATGCGAAAAAAATTAAAAAATATAAAAAAAAGAATACCTATAAAAATGAAAAAAAATCAAAATATAAAAGATTCTTTTGCACTTAATGTTAAAATGTCGACTTGGATGTCTAATTGGAAAAATTAAAAAAAAAAAAAAAAATTGATGACTTTTGCATTCACTGTTAAAATGTTAACATGAATGTCTAATTTAAAAAATTGAAAAATAAAAAAATTGAAAAATTACAAATCAAAAAATAACATTGAAAAATTAAATTAAAAATAAATGAAAAAGTTTTTGATCAAAAACTCGTGATAATGGATGATTGTATAGTCGTCATTTGGTTAGGAAATGATAAAATGAAATGCCAAAATAGAGTGAAGAGAAGAGTAAACGCTTTTAATTTGAAGTTTTTGATTAAAAACTTGCAATAAAAGACAAAATATGATTATGAATGATTTTCTCATTTCATGTTGAAATGTTGACATGGATATGTTTCATATGCATGATTTTAAATCTTTTCCTGAAAAGGAAAAGTATGTAAATTTTTTGAAAAACTTCTTATTCTTTCGCTTAAAAATTTTATTCATAATCGTAACATTTTACTCGAAGAAAAAAATTGGGCCCCTTTTTTACTACAACTCTTTTAGCTAAACTACGTACAAATAATATATAGGTATTAATTTAGGCCATTTTTTTCTGCTTTAATATGTTTACTGCTTTCGAGCTAAAAACATTTTTACATACTTGGTAGAATGTTTTTTTTTTTTTTTTTTTTTTTTTTTTGAAAAATCATGGGTTTGTCAAAAATGATGGTAGATATTTACACAGATACGTTCACATTCATTTGAAGCTATAATATTATCTGAATTTTAAAAGGTAATTAATTTTATTCGTACGCATACCTACCTGTATACTTTTAGGTGAACGTACCTGCGTAGGAAAAAAGTTAGATATCCAAGTTTCGATTTCTATACCAAATGAAATGAACTCTACACCAAGGTTAACCGTGGTATAGGATAAAATTCCTGAAAAAGAAACACGAAAATTAATTAATTGTTAGCATACGTATAGCCTATTAAAAAAAATACCATAAAATTTATAGCCGAATTTTCCGCATCGACTCGATCAGATCATCGATATCCAGCTACCATTGCTACAGCAATACCAAATACATAGATAGATATTTAATACACCATTCGAAACGAATTCGACGCATTAATTAAACGAAAACATTTCCTAATAATATGTTGTTTACACTTAGGTAAAGCTGGTAAAAGAAATCGTATATGTGTGTAATAAAATAAAAAATTATAGAAAAGGGAGAAAAAGACAGAAATGATATTCGTGCAAGAAAAGAACCAGTTTGGAACAATGTTCGCTGGTGGCTCGATAGCTACTGTTTGCTGTTATCTTCGCTTCTTTATGCTCTCGCGTATAATAATTGCGATCATTAACCGCTTTTCCTCCCGCTTCCGTAAACACGCTATCAACTCTCATTCTTTACTAATATCTTACTAATTATATTTTCACCGTTGCCCATTAGAGTAATTTTCACTGAAACCTGTTTATATTCATCATCCCATATGTATCTTACGATATAAAATAAAAAGATGGGGGGAATCGATACTTGCGAATGTTTGTGTTATGGGTGTATTTTTTTTTCTAACAATACTTACGTAATTTTTGCAGTCATTCGTAGTTATTTTCGTTATAACTAAATATATAACGTTTTATAATTTTTTCTTAAACTGGTTACAAGAATGCTAAATCAATCAAACACTTGTTCCTCTTTTATTTTTCGGCGAATGTATATTTAATTGAGATTTTTATTACGCTTTAATTAATAATACATAACATACTATATATATCTACCTACCTACCTACCTACTTGGTTAATTATTCTGAGTAATTATGCCAAATTAAACAAACCAAATATACCAAAGTGTTGGCAAATTACATATGCACTTAAGTAGGTATTAGGGCACGCGTGTCGTGTATTTAATAAAATTCTTTAATCGATTTACGACATTACGGCATTTCTCAAATAAAATTACCTTATTGTATATAATAAAATTGTAAGTAAAATAAAATACCACGAAACGTGCATTATGCGAAACAATCGAATAAAATTCACTAACAAGTCTCTCACTTCTTCGAAGAACACATCTGCAAAAATATAAAACTCTATCGCTTCGGTATTGTAAACGAAAACAAACGTTGTACTCGTACCAACGCCTTATTACCTTTGAACGCAAACTTATTATCAAGCGTTACGATTAAATTGCAGTATTTATTTGCCGTTAAAAGTGATCCATTTCGTGTACGAAGATAAAAATGCATAATCAAGGGTCCCAGGTGAATATGTTACAAAGCAATTTAAGTCTTTATCATTAGATACGGATTACAGTTTTCATATTTATAAAATAACTATCTCGCAAATTGAATTTAATTACCATCAAACACCTTGGAAAGCTTGTCAATAAATGAAACAACATTTTACAAGACCGCAGTATAAAGATTAAGTTAAATTACACGCCGCGCTGCGTCGTTTAAAACAAACTGATTCGAACTATTACGAAGTGAAAACCTACACTAAGTAAGGCAGTAACCAAGATACGGTACATATGTATTATGTAAATATAGCAATATCGCTGTAGCAGGCTAACTGAAATAAGATGAAGACATCAGTCACCGGTTTAAATGACAGCTGTGGTCATCAGTATTCAGTTCATTTATTAATAATACCACGTTAAATGCATAAAAAACAATTGAAAAAACCACGCCTATACTAAAGCTTAATAACCAATAAGAAAGATGTAAGGATAGGCGTATCAGTTTCATCGTAAACTCGTTGATATTGAAATAACAATTTATCTTCCATCTTATGGAACTTATATCGTAGAATCCAGGTATACGTGTTTAACACAAGAGAGCATACGTTCGTACGTTAGGTATAAAGTTAAGGTACTTAGACTTACAGTGCTGGTTATTCACTCACGATAATTTGTTCCTCAACGTAAACAAACAATCGTAGTATGAGAGAAACCATTCGGCCATTTAATTTATACCTTATATTTAAAGGTTGTGGCAGACTCGTGCCTATGTGGTAATTCACTCAAGATAAATGAAATTTCGAAAAAATAGGAAAAAAGCAAAAACTGTGTGAAATTTCACACTCGAAGCACGAATCTGAGAATTTTAGAAAATTCAACGATACCTACAGTCAAATTTCTAGCAAGTAACACTTATTAATTTTTGAAATGCTTACATAATAGGTACTTATTACAAAGGGTTATTATACCATCGAGTCGGGTATTCCATATACATTTATATCTAAAGTGTTTACTTATGTACGCTCACTATCTAGTTAATATGGGATCTATACGTATACATGTGTATGCTGCAGTATACACAGTTTATCAATTTCGTATTATACTTAGCAAACAACAAAAACTAACAATAGAAAAATAGAAACGACTTTTTATACGCGTATTCTCCCTCTTTAATTTTCGTATTGAATATCGAACCGACAGCGACACAGTAACCAGGTTGCAGAATAATTTAAAGATTTATAGTTTCTGGATCACGAATACTTTACCTAATAAATATCACTAGCTCAAATATATTACAGTAACAGCCCAACAGCTGCACTTAGTGACTTCCTATTATAGGTAGTAAATACTGTACGTATATAATAATAATATTAAAACTGCGAAACCAAAGCGCGATCCCAATCCCATTTATCTAAGTTAACGAGGCGAGAAGTTAAAGTAATCATTATTATTTTATCATTACGATTAGCTGAACCTAGATATCAGTTGAATTTTTTTTTTCCTATATGCTCGTAAATTGCGAACATACATATATGAGCTAATAGTCGGGTATATCATTTTATTCATATTATATACGCATGTGTATGTGAAAAAAGTCAAAAAAGAAAAAAGAAAGAATAAATATGCGAGGAAGTATATTTTATCTCACAAGAGTCGTACGTAATCATGATGGATTATAAACATTAGGGTGAAGTGAAAAGAAAAAAACATAACTCGGATTTCGACCAAACTCACGGAGGTGGCTGATTTTGAATTAAAAACCCAGCATACGAAATTTTGTACCTATAGCTCAAAGGGGGGGGGGGTGTTGTTATGGGCCTCCGAAGTAAATCCATTTTTGAAAAAAAAAAAAACGTATATTTTCGTCATTTACACCCTCTAAAAGTGGTGTAGGACCCTGGTCAGGTGGTCACAGAGCTGAAAAGATGCGATTTGAGTTTCTGTGCCCACATCGCAAAAATCGAGATTTTTTATTTTTTAAAAAAATATAATTAATGAGCCTGTTACATAAAATACGCGTACAAAATTTTTTTTAGTTCAGGGCAGTAGATTTAGGTGGAAATAGCTGGGTAGTTTCGCATAGCGGTGTTGCTATTCTCATTATTGAATAAATGTTGAAAATATTGCTCTTTTTTAGGACAAAATTTCACAATTCAGTGTCTTAAAATTATTTCGCAAGGTTGGCAACATTGCTATGCAAAACTATCGGGATGCCTTAGGCTCACAATGATCGAGCATTACATGTTGCCAAATGTCTACACGATCATCCCTTCTTTTATCAAACTATCTCTTGAAAATTTTTACAAATCCTTATCGCTGTGAATTTTTTGCAATTGAAATAAATATTGTATTTTTTTTCAATTAAAATTTCAGAAGTGCTCATTAAAAATCAAGAAAGTTCATAGTGATACAGTTTGATTATTCATATTTCTGTGGAGATCTGTGCTTGTGTACTGACTAGAAAAGTATGATTTACCTGAATTGAGAATTTGAAAGATAAGTACGTTGACGAATGATTGAAAAGTAGTTCATATTCATATGTAAAACACTCTTTGATTCTAAAAAACTTTTAATTGAAAGATCTTTTAGCATCATTGTCATTATTTCCAACAAAATAAAGAGTCCAAGAATCATCTTTTCGTTTAATTCCTTCTCCCAGAAATAATACATTGAGATTTGAGATGAAATATTATATCTGTTAATGTTTCACAACAACTGGATTATGTTGAATAAATTACTAATTTCATAAACTTTTCTTATCGCAACCAAGTTTCCACCAGGCACCACAAATGATGGAATGTATTTCACTTTTTCCAAATTTCATATGTTGAAAATGAGGTAAAAAAAAACGGTACAGTTAAATTCGTTTTGAATACATGTATGGGTTTACACAATATCACGAATATCGTGCCTATACATTTGAGAGTTATTCTTCTCAATATTATTAACATCTTGTAATAATGATAATCCATTAAAATTTTGTTTGATCTTGTGAGTATTGGAAAAAGAAATAGTAAATGATATAAAATAATGATTAGGGTAGTAACGTCGCAAAAAAAAATACAGATTGGTGCTCAATCGTTGCCAATATAAGGTATCCCTAAACTATCCAACTAAGTCAACCTTAATCCACTTCTCTGAGCTAAAAAAAATTTTTGACGTGTATTTAAGGTAATAGGACTACAAATTGCATTTTTTTTTTTTTTTAAATAAAAAATTGTCGATTTTTGCGACCTGTAACTTTTCAACATCTTGGAAGACCAAAAGTGGTTTAGGATCGAAACTAAAAATGCGTTAGGCAGACACTAAAACGCAAATCGTATCTTTTTACCTCTGTGACCTGGGTCCGGAGTCTTACACCATTTCTACGGGATGTAAATGACGAAAAGCTACATTTCTTTTTTAAAATGGCCCTACTTTGAGGACCCATAGCTCCATCCGCCCAAATTTTCTTGGATGGGTTTTCCATTGAAAATCAACCACATCCGGAGGTTGATCGAAACCCGAAGCATGTTTTATTTTTTCGCTGCACCCTCATACCTAAACCTAATGGCTAAAATGCCAGAATTTTTTTTTTAACATGGATATATCCTAGGGCAGGGGTGGTGTTTTTAATGTAACGTTTTCGATTTTTGAAATTTTTGATTTTTGAAGTTTTTGATCAAAAACTTTCGATGAAAGATAGTAATGAATGATTTTTGTACTTCATGTTGAAATGCTATTTAAAATAATTTTTTAATTTTAAAAATTAAAAAATAAAAAAACTGCAAAGAATAGAAAAATGAAAAAAAAAAATAGATGACTTTTGCCTTTTATGTTGAAATGTTACTTAAAAATTGAAAAATAAAAAAACTGATACTGTTTGCACTTAATGTTAAAATGTCAACATGAATGTCGAATTAAAAAAATTAAGAAATTATCGATGCTAAAGAAATTGAGAAATTAAAAAATGAAAATAAAAAAAAATAAATTTAGAAATAACAAAAATTGAGTGCTAAAAAAATTTAAAAATTTAAAAATTTAAAAAATTTAAAAATAAAAAAAATGATGAATTTTGCACTCCATGTTAAGATGTTTTTGTGGATTTCTAATTAAAAAAATTAAAAATTTGAAAACAGTTAAAAAAAATGGTAAAATTAAAAAATAGAAAGTTTTTGATTTTTGAGTTGAAGTTTTTGTTCAGAATCTTTTTATTTTACTAGGAAATAATAAACTCAAATGTCAAAATGTAATGAAAAGCAGAGTAAACGTTTTTGATTGAAAATTTTTGATCAAAAACTCGCGATAAAAGATGATTATAAATAATTATTGCACTTTACACTGAAATGTTGACATGGATATGTTCCATGATCTAGGATTTTTCCCTAGAAGGTAAAAGTAGGTACCTAATTTTTTTTTCAAAAAAAAAAAAAGTTTGTAGCTTGAGAGAAATTTTTTCCCTAAATTTTAGAAAATTGAGGTCATATATTGTTAATACAATGTCAGATTTGGCCAAGGGGGCTTCGTTCGTCAACTTTTTTCCAATGCTATGATCATCAAAAATAACGCTTGAACACGATTTAAGAGGATCAAAATAGGGGATATACGAGAAAACAGCTCGAAAATTGGCCGGGAATTTTTTTTTTAAGAAGAACAGTTCAGAGTTTCAGTGAAACTTCTTTCCTAAGCTTTGGAAAATCGAAATAAAAGTGTATTCTGACTAATTCGAGGTTGTAGATTGTGAACACAGCGTCGAATTTGACCTAGTAGGCTTCGTTCGCGAGATATTCTCGTTGAATTTTTTCTAATATTGTGTTTATCAAATATAACGCTTGAACATGACTCCGAAGGATCGAGTATCCACGAAGGATTGTTGTTCATTTTGTTTTATTTGATCACGTTCTGTTCAATGAAATTGTGCCTATTTGATTATGTACAGAAAATCAGATTTCTATTTCAGCGCACATAGTTCTAGCTTTAAGATATATTTTGTGATTTTGATTGAAATGGGATTGGTGGGAGTTGGAGTTGTTAAAGCTGAAATTAAGTAATGGTTTGTGATAAGAAGCAGTCGGTAATCTGTTGGTAATTCGGAAAATAACCCCAAAACAATTTTTTTAGAATATTTTATCCTTTTATCCATAAAAATTAATCACGATTATTTTCTGCGCTAATTAGTCAACTTGCTACTTATCAGGTGAAAATGATGCAATTGACCTATTGCACTACCTGTTAATTATAGACAAAAATGTGCTTATTTCTTAGTTGTTTTTTTAGCAATTTTTGAGCAAGAGGTTGAAGAAATGCAAAAATCCTGTTTTTTTCTTTAACAGACACTAACTCGTAAAATATTCTTCAGAAAAAATAAAACAAAGATCTCTGTGGCTTATTTAAGAGGTTAAAAAAGAGGGAAAATTAAAAAAAAAAAAATTGTGTACAGGAACCAAAGTCATTTAATTTTTTTTCGAACAGCCGTTACTTGACAACTACATATTTACCCGACGTGGCTACGAGAAAACTACTGAAATCATATATTGTGATTTTCAGGTTTCCAGTTTCCACAATACAAGGTAAAATACATTCCGAGTATTTATTGAAGAACCCCACCCCTCGGGTGGTAATCATTTAAAAAGTGCGGTTTTTCATTCATTTTTAGTTCGTCAAAATATATGTCGAAAATTGATTGATTATTAACATTTTGCTATCGGCAAATTATCAATCAAAAATAGATAGAGGAGATATGGGTGAGACAAACTCAAAAAAAAAATAAAAGGCCAAAAAAACCACGTTTTCTGGACTGTGAGAGGAGTGCCATGGGGCTGAAAAGTTGAAACCCTCAAAAAGTACATCTACGACCCCTACTAAATGTAAATGCCAAATTTGAATCCTTCAATTCAATTTGGAGAACAGATGCGCGGGACAGCCTTTTTTCAAGGTTAAATAGTGAGGAAAGCCTCGATATCTGCCCTCCTAATTGACGCAGGAGAATGATTTTTGGACATATCACACGATTTTATTTCTCTATCGATTGGTTTGAAAACCAACAATTTTTACCATTTTAATCCCTCAGCAACCCTTCGCCAAATTTGGGCATAACTGAATTTTGACTGAAAGTTATCCACAATCAAAAATATTAATTGAGTCGCTAAACTAAGCCTGCTGTCTAAATTTGATTAATTTTGATCGGCATATAAGCTGAGCAAATGATTTTTATTTTCAAAAAAAAATTGTAAAAAAAATTAAATAAAAAAGTAATGAATATCTGACAGGGCCAGAAATGGTCCAACTGGCCCTATATCTTAGTGTCTAAAGAAGTACATCAGAGGGGATTCAAATGTTGAAAACCAGCCTACGATTTACTTACACATCTATGATTTAAGGTGAAATTGTTAGCAATGAACGAGAGAAGTGTGGGGATAGTGACAAATAAAAACTTCTTAATTTAATGTAATGCCCTATTCTTAGATCAGTTAGAAGTGGCTGAAGCTGTATTCCATTTTCAAAGTATAATTATTTGGCAATAAGGAAGTGAGTGTAGGGCTTTTGATAACTAATGTAAGATGCTCGCTTCTCTTGTATCTTTATTTTTTTTGTGATTGCAACAGCCTGCTTTTTTTGAGGTGTGGACAAAAAAAAGTGTAAAAATGCACTAAATGTACTCGTGGAAATGGTGAAAATTAACTTTTCTTGGATCTCGAAACAAATTTTAAGCTACCTCCTTTCATCCGTCTTTTCAACTTGCCCATTGATTGATACACTTAATTAGCAGAGAGTTTCTTGGGAAAACCAAATTAAAAATACGATTTTTTCGCTAACAAATTAAAAAGTTTAATTACGAGATCAATAAAGATTACGCACTTATCAACAAACAGCATATACGTACCCAGACCCACTATACACAGATGAATAATTCAATGTCGTCAAAATGGCTCCTTTGAGAAAAAATATCTAATTATTTACCTACTTAATTATTTCATCACTATTTTCGAAGACTTTCAACCAAACTATTTTGCCGCAGAATCTGGATAATTAAAATTTCAAAGTACATTATCAATCTTGAAATGAAAACAAGTTAATTCGAATTCCGAGTTGAGCGTCTAATCGTTCGATTAATTTAATGGAAAAATGCGCGTGAAAAAATTTACGCTTCAAAACATGAAAACGACTAAACTGAGAAAGGTTTATCATCGGAATAAATTTAAATAATACGCTTTGATAATAGAATAAAAGTAATTCTTGTTACTCCATTTGTTAAAGAATCTGGTTTATTTTGGTAGCAAGGTGGTTATCGATGATCACTACATCGAGGACCTCACAACCATTCGCCACCATGTTGAATTAAGGACGACGACGTTAACGTTAAACATCCAACTACCTACAAGTTAACCGTAGGTACGTAATACCTATAAAGAACCCCTTCGTTAAAAAAGCCACATACTTGTAGAAAATTTTGCAATTTTTTCTCCACCAGTAGCCAGCACTGTACATCCAATATGTTAATTAGGAAGCCATTCATAGAGCAAAAAAATCATCGTTTACTCGAACAAACCTCACCTCACGGTTTTAACCATTTAGCACGAGCAAACCTTTTCATACAGTCTACATTTGACCACCTTGTGGTAGGAAAAAAAAAAAAGGAAAGAAACACTTCAGAAAAATCAACATGGTAAAAAAAATAAAAATAACGCCATAGTTGTAGGTAGATGATACCTAATACTTAATTAACGTAAATTCAGTTCTAGTAGCCATGCATTTGCATCTTTATCATGATAACTTCATTTCAAAACATGAAACCAGCCCTGTAATTTATTTTCTACGTGTTCCCCTAATAAATAAACTACACCGAGAAACCAATAAATTAATTCACGTTTAATATCGAACCTATTTTCAAATAAGTGTACTCACTAAACCTCACCTTAAGAACCAAATTTTTTAACGTAAAAAAAAAAAATAAAACTAAAGCGTGTTTTTTTTTCTTTTATTTAATTCTTCTACTATTAATGACCATCATGCTACAGGACATATAAATAAGAAGAAAAAGTAAAAAAAAAAGACTATTTAAGATAAATCAGCCGATAAGACTAGCACGTTTTTCTATTTATAACGTGTAATCCAATAAGAAAAAAAGTATTGAAAAACTGCATTTTATACCTCTATTAAACTTGTTGAATTTTTCAAATTCGGAAGCTAATTAAATTTGTTTACCTTTTTTTTTTTTTTTTTTTTTTTTTTTTTTTTTTTTATGGTCGAACGACAAAGCGACGCGGATGGTCGACAGTCGACAGTCGACACTCGAACAGAAAGATAGGTACAGGTAAGTACGTAATTTACCCGCAGCCGCGCCACGCCATCGCCAGGCCATCATCGCCACGGCCGGACACGGTCGCGTCGTCGTGGAAATTTGTTCAATTAGAAACACGATATTCGCGCGCTTTATTATGTCAATTTTAGAATAATATATTATAGGTATTTCGCACCTGAGGGGATTTTTCAAATACGTATATATTGGTAAAAGTATAAAGAGTTTCCAAGTTGGTATACCTACTGCACATACATTTATACAGATAGGTAGTCTATACGTATAAGTATCGCCGTGTACGATGCAGAAATATTAAGTAGATAGGCCATTAGGCCTGTTGTGTAGTTGGTTTGATGCGCGTAAAAAATTATTTCATTTTATAACTTGTTCATCGGATGTATGAAAATGTCGTCGTAACAAGATAAAAGAAGAAAAACGTATGTAGAGAGAACACATTTTCGGATATATGCCACTTGGGTTACTTTATCGTCGAATATGACACTTAAATGCAAAAGTGGTCTATAGTTAACAAATAATGGGACACCCTATAAATTAAGGGACACCCTTTTTACCCAAAGATATACTTTTATTCGAGTTTATCTTCGGTTACGCTTGACGCTTCTGGTAAGCATTGTTCCGGAACTAATATGCCTGTATTCCATTCGCTAAACAATTACTTAGCTTTCGTCGGGCATTATATACTTTTAAATTAAATGGCTTTTATCTATTTTCTTTTCTGTCTGTATGCTTACGTGTTGGCTTTTTATTATGATTTTTTCTTTCATTTATCGCGTCGTATTAATATTTAATTTATCATAATAATGGCGACTCTATACACACACACATATATATATGGTGTATGTAATGTGTATACGCTATATAAGCTTTCCATATGACATCTGCAAACTCCCTGTAAGAAATGCCGCTTGTCCATTGTTCAGCAGCCATTTATTTTTTCTGAAAACGTTAAACGGGTAAAATGTCCGCGCGTGTAGGCTATCGCGTCACAACCACAATCAATGTAAAATAAAATGGAAAGAAATATGAGTATAATTCAGAATTGCCAGTACCTATATGTACTATGATATTATATGTACCTACAATAATATACGTATCTAAATCTAAAAATGTACTACATGGTTGAGTATACGTCGTATATTAAATGCAGATTGCTTCGAGTAATAAAGTAAATTGACTGAACCCTTGCTCTTTTTTTTTCCTCATTCAAACGATCGATGTCTAATTTCCATAGAACACATCTAGTTAATGAAAAGAATCAGAGTCATTAGGTAATAAGCAGAGGAATAGGTTACATTTATATTCATTTCTCCTCGATTAATTAAGGATAAATGAGTTCATTATTACAATATCAGCAGGAGCTAAAGAATCCTGATTGTTTCTCTAGCTGGAACGAGCAAAAAAAATTTCTTACCAAAGCTATAACTGAAGAAAATGATGTACGCCTAAATGTAACTTTAAAATCATTCCCAAATTCTATCAAAAGTTGCAAACTAACCAGTGAATTGTTTTTTTTGAGCAAATGCTTGACGAAAATATACGAATCTAGGGTCAACTTTTGTGTTCAGTTCATTTCAATTTGATACCATTTTTAAGGTGATTACAGCGACACACTCAAGGACAGAATAAAAAAACTGATCACAGGTTCGTGCACAGCATGTCAAATCCTTCTATCGACATTATTTACAAGTTTACTACACAAAAATTTTTAATTTCCAATTTTTAATGTAATTTTTTACGAGTTACTCGAGAATTAAAAGGCAAAAACTATATTTCAAAATTTTGAGTAATACTTAAAAGGAAGCCTTCTCAACTGTCCGGCTCCGATTTAAATGAAACTTAGTTAGCTTCGCGGAAAGAGCACGTCAAATTTTTGGATTTTTGGCGAATTTTTGAAAATTTGTACCTCCTAACTAGCTGATAAATACGACAAAAATAAAATATTTCATGAAATATGATCTATTAAAGTTATAATGGAGAAAATTGAATTACTACCGAATATTGACCACGAGAATCGATCTATTATATTTTGCAAACAGACATTCTGGAAGCTCCAGAAAGTTTTTGTTTTTACCAGGAAAAAAAAATTTTTGGCACTTTCCCTTTCAGGAAAAATTGTAGATCTGGATACGTAACGTTGAAAACATTGTGATGACAGTTTACGTGGTGTACGTTTTTGATTAAATGCCACTTCACCAAAAATTTACACCGTCTACTCACCAATTTTTTTTCATATTTATTCAACTTGGACATTTTCATATAAAGTGCAAAAATCAATCATTACTTTTTCATCAGAAATTGAAAAATTTCATTATATATCTTTGCACACTTGACACGTTTCATCAAAAATGTACATCATATGTACTCACCAATTTCCTTTCACATTTATTCAAGTTGAAAATTTTAACATAAAGTGCAGAAATTGAAAACCATTATCATACATTTTTTTCACACTTAACATTTCATAAATAAATGAATAAATTAATTTCTTTAATTTTTTATTGTTTAGTGTTTTTTATTTTATTTTTATTTTTGTATTTTTTTAATTTTTCAATTTTTCTAATTGAACATCCACGTTGACATTTTAGCGTAAAGTGCAAAAGTCATTCATAATCATCTTTCATAGTGAGTTTTTAATCAAAAACTTTAAATCAAACACATAACGTAAACCATTACTCAACTTAGAGTTTTTGATCCAAAACTTTAATTCAAAATTCTTACTTCCTTTCCACATTTATTTCATATGTTCAAACTTGAAATCATAAAATCAACCATTACTCTTCTTAATTTCTCTTCGCACTTGATATATTAAACTGCCCCCCCCCCCCCCCAAACATATCCATGTCAACATTTTAGCATTAAGTCTAAACATTATTCATGATCATGTTTCTTCCAGTTTTCGATCATAACACTTCAAATCAAAAATTAACTACATTATTCAACTTAGACATTTTAATATAAAGTCCAAAAATCAGCCATACTCATTTTTCATTGTGAGTTTTATCGATCTGCCCCACTTCAAAGACATATCCATGTTAACATTTTAATATAAAGTTTAAAAAATCAAAAACATGACCCTCAGCCCCAAGACATATCCATGTCAATGAAAAAATTGAACGGGTTGAGACATTCATTCAACAAAAATTTATTTGCTGCCTAATCTAGAGCTCGCTATTCAATGTATACAATTTTCCAAGCGTTCTGGAGCCTCCAGCATAGAATTTGTTCATCCAGGATTTTTGAAACGTTCCCGAACGGCCGGATACGAACTTCAGCAGCTGAAAATTTTATCCTAGCTTATTGGCATCTACTGTAATAAATTAAAGCAGTTTTCCTGGAATTTTTAGTCAAACAGTTGAAAAAAGTTTTTTTGTGCCCATTTTTAACTGGAAAAATAAATAATGAATTGAAAAATTCAAAATTCAAAATTTAAAAACGCACGAACGTTTCTCGATGAAAATTAATACATCTACTTACTAACACTGGCCTGCTTAATCGGTCTACTGCATTTCTGAAACATTCTGAAGCTTCCGGGAAAAGTTTTAATTCCTCCATAATTCAACTACATATCATCTAATGAACCTAAGATATCAAGACATATAATCCTAAACTCATGAGCATTTTACCTTGCTCTGCTCCAGCATAAGTTCAAATTTCATCTGTGATATTTTTTAACATTCAGAATTTTGAAAGATTGCTTGGCATTTTTTTTTAATGCTCAACTTTTTTGTCAAACGTCATCCAACTATTGGCGGTCCAGATTTGTCAACACTTGATCATTAGGAGTTGGTGGTGAACTGTGGACTGCCAAGAGTTGACCAACAATAGTGGACCATCAACATCCGCACCATCATGGACTGTCAATTCGATGGCCCAAATCCATCAACACTTGACTAACAATAGTTGATAGTCAACTGTGGACTGTCAAGAGGTAACCATCGATAGTGGACCATCAGTATCCAGGCTGTCAGCAGTGGACCGTCAACAATTGAGGGTGGGGATGAAAAATCATCATTGTTGATTACTTTGGGTAAAAATAACAGTAGGTATACAAACCAATTTTGATGAAAATTTTTCAAAAACTTTTTTTAGAATTTTTGGTATTTTTTAACTTTGAGCTTTCGCTGGGAAGGGTAAATTCGAACTTTGATGGTTAAAATTTTTACCATGTCAGTTTGAGGTCATTTGACAACTACATCGACGCACTTTATCGACATATACAGACCAACGCGCTGTACATACTCTGAATAAATTTTTTGTTTTTTAAAAATTCAGCTAAAATCCACAAATGAATGCATGTAACTGAAATTTCAGGTATGGAGCTATTTAAGCATATTTTTTTCATCAGTGTTGGTTTCGTTCAAGTTTTAGAAAATTTTGATTAAAATGTCGTTTTAATATTTTTGAACGTATTGCCAAGCTGGTGCGCAAGAAAAGACTTTGGGGTTGAACCCTCTCTTCCTTGAAAAAAAAATTAAACTACGGTAAATACGTTTATCAAGTCTAAAAACTTGGATGAATTATTCAAATATATGCCAAAATGCAGTTTTAAGCAGTTAAAAATATTATTTTTTCCAATATTTCCGGAATAAATTAAAACCCCTTCCTTGGAACAATTCTGCACATAGACCTATATATGTTGCACTCATTTTCCGGATTCTCCGAAAATAGAAGTGTAACTATGCAAAAAATGATGATCTTAGCTAGGCCAGAGAAGAGCCAAAAATATTTTCTACACAGACAAAAATATTGAACCTGAAGGGTAAACATTTGAAAAATTGTAGACTTTAGTAATCCAAAAACGCATTTTAGGAATGTTTTATCGATCTGACTATATGCAGAGGTTAGAAAAATGAAGCGTGAAGTTTTACTGAAATTTTCAGTAAATTTTTCGGTATTGGTTGCGACGGTAAGACTGGAGGTTTGATCCTCCAGTCTTACCGTTGGTTGCGCTTCTAGAAAAAAAGAATGGGATAAAATTTCAAAAAATTTCCAGCATGGCTGCTCCTTTAAAAAATTTCGTTGATTTTCGAAGTTATCGGAAGGTGAAAAATTAAGGAAATTATAAACCAATTTTTTCCAACTTCACTAGACTATGCCCATAAAAATTTCAAAAATTGCTGTGTACTTTAGTCTAGCCCGGAACGAGTATAGAGATTACACGGCCAAGATGGAAAAACTTCACATCTGAGCTAATATTTCGCAACATTTCGAAAAAAACTCACGTATTGGTATCAATAATAAGATATGAGACATAATTAGTTGGATCAAAAAAGTCTGATGGAATTTTTTACAATTTAAAATAAAAACCATCGATGGGATAATTTATTTAACGAAATATTTGCCTAAGACTACGCGGAATTTAATAACAGCAGGATCGAGTGAAGTCGACTAATTTCGAAATTTAGAAATGGTTAAAAGCCAGCGTAGCTTTGCAAATTACTTTTTTTTTTCAAGGAAAAACAGCGTTGAAAGGGAGTTTTCAGTTTATTAAACAGCTTTTATTGTTCGCGCTAATGATGGAAATAACCTTTGCAATTTATAAAAATTAATTCGAATTCAGTGACGCGTTAATTCGACGATATCGAGAATTTTAATTTTTTTTCCCCCCCAAAAAAAAAAAAAAGGCGGTAAATAACGCGATAATGCCAACATGAGTATAATTAATAGAAGTAAATGAGGATGAATAAACAAATTCGAATTTAATAATCAAATTATCGATGTTTTTGGAATTTACCTTATGCATGGTTGATAAAAAGATGAAATAAAAAGATACCAATAACGATAGGATGATACTTCAATCGCTGATTTTTATAAGAAAGCAAAGATGAAGAATATTAATCAGAGTACTTCTGGTTACCTACTTATCCTCTTACATACATAATTACAATCTAGCGTCTTTGAATGAAATGATCCGTTTATTGTTTATCAATATGAAAACGAATAATTTTATTTTCAAGCAAACATGAGCACACGTTATCGCTTATCTGTATCGTGTGAATAGTACATGAATACGAAGAACGATAAGTCATAAATGTAGTACCTAACTACCTATATTATAGATATACTTACTAGGGTAAAAGTAAAGCAGACGCCTTTAAACATTTAAAATGTACAATTAGGTGCGGTAAATTTATCGATAAATTATCGATAATTAACCCGAAATGGTAATTACGAAGCGTTTTTTTTTTTTTTAATTTTTCACAAAACAAGGAACATAGTATCAGAGGTAAAGGTATAATGAATTCCGCGTACGATGAAGAGAAAAAAATTAAATCGCTTCAATTAGTAATACCGGAATAGGTAAACAGATATTATAGTTACTCTTTAAGTTAAATGAACCGTTGCACAGAAGGTGTAATTGACAGATCAACATCAAGATGTAGGTCTATTCCTACGCCAACGCTTATCTAAAATGGCAACTAGTAAGTACGAGTATGCAGTTCGCGAATCCAATTTGATTTTTATTAATGGCGCTGACGTGACTTAAATGTACAACGTTGCTACTATACCATAAGTGTAACCGTAATCTATTGTACGATCTGAAACCAATCTTTAGCGATCGTATACTGTCAACTTTCTAAGCTTATCGTCCAACTGTTCACTTAACAAGTATTATCATGTCTTCATGACCATCGATATTCTGTAAATGTACGTTACCTGACTAAAGAAGCCGACAAACTACCAATTACAAAGATTTGTACTGATGTATAGAATCGCTTTAGTATCTGCTACTTATAGGTACTTCTGGTAATGCTGATAGGAAAAAACGACGTTAATACGTAATAGGATTTAAACGAATATTTTCCCCAAGATTTTCGGTTCATTCATAGTACACGTATATTATACGTATATCTAATTGTAGGCGAGCGTTTATTTATCATCTGAAATTCAGTTACCCAAAGTTGGAGAGTGATGTTTTGCTACTTTTTAGTGCCTAAGAAGAAGAACATTGTTAAGCATTTATTTTGGTTTAGTTTTATGTAAAATAGAATTGCGAGCATCAGTTGAACATCAAGATTGTTTACATCTGATAAAAACAATTTCGAAAGCTTGGCCTTTTGAAAATACTAAAAAAAGCGTTTTTCTTAGATTTCCGATTTCAAAATATGGTCTAGTCAAGTGAAAAATGGATGAAATACAAATACAATTGAAATAACCCTTATAGAAAGAACTAGTAGTTTACTAGAAACTAATCCCAATTTGCTTACATTTGTAAATGTATAAAAAATTGTACAAAATTGTGTAAAAAATCTTTAATTATGATTTTTGCTTAGAATCAGCCTAACCTTAAATTTACATTCGAAAATTTGTGTGAATGAAAGCAAAAACATTTTCAAATCCACTCCAGTCTCAAACTCCCACTTCGTATATTGTGTGGTATAACTCTCTTCTGTCTTTCATCTAACCTACTTCTTTACCACCTCACATGTTGAGACAGGGCATATTGGCTTTTATATGCAGTTTTGGCATGTAAGAACTTGGAAAAATTTTTGCTTTTAGAAGTTAAAACTAGTATTACCATTTGAAAAATGAGGTATAACTATTGATTAGTTATAAAAATCAAGTAATAAAAGTAAACAATTTCAACATTCAACTATTTATTAGGAAAATTCCAACATGAAAAAAC
>FIZR01007935.1:0-38116 GCA_900060175.1 Ferrisia virgata
AAAAAAAAAAAAAAAAAAAAAAAAAAAAAAAAAAAAAAAAAAAAAAGAATGAAATCGTATCGCAGTACATTATTTGTCCCTATTGAGAATACAATTTCGCAAATTTAGGTATATGGTTTTTATATTTTTGTTTTATTATTATTATTTTTTTCCGTATTATTTGTTCCTTTGTTTCCTCATACTTTAATATAATAATATGTAGGTACACAAATAGAGCATTATGTACAATTACTTAGTAATAATATAATACACTCTAACGTCATAGTGTAGTTTGAGCATTACATACCCAAGTACGTAGATATAGATACGTATATAAGTACGTTAGGTACTAGCGAAACGAGTCTTTCGACCCTACAGAATCGAAGGTAAACCGGATAGTGAAACTTGTACTAACACATTTGCCAATAATTTTCTTCCGATTTGAGTTTTTTTTTCCTTCTTGTCAACATACGATTTACCAACACCAGCTATAGACCTGCTGCAGTTACTATATTTGATCGTAAATTTATAGTAAATTAGTTCGACTCCGAGCTCTGTTTATCCTTACTTATTAAAATGTAAGGGAAAAAGAGTCAAACAAAATGACGACAACGACGAGCTTTGAAAATCTCAACCCTTGTTGGCTGTTCATACATAGTTTAGGCTCCCCAGAGTTTACCAATTTATTGCTGGTAAAGACGTCAAAGGTATATAAAAAAATATATTCGACGTTTTCGACGAAAGTTCGTATAAAACTGGTATGAGCTGACTAGAATGTGAGAGCAAAAAATTAACGCGAAAATTCGATGGTTTACGTAGTAGGTGCCTAAACCTAACTAAGTATACGAGATGATTATAGTAATTTAGATTGATTAAGTTAATTTATTTTTTCTTTTAATTTACTCGTAGCAACTAGTAACGTTGTATTTACGTCAGTCATTTCGAACAAGTCTGTAGCTTATAAGATCGAACACATTGTTACAAAATTTTATCGTTTATTTTTTATATGGCAGATTCTGGTTGTAGCTCAGTCAAATAAGTATCAAGTAACAGAAAAATTTATGGCCAAATTTTTTTTTACAGGACTGTAGAATACCACCCCCTAAGCAACACATCCCAAATCGGCCAAAATCGGACTGGTGCTTCGTTCCCAATATCTCCATTTCTAATAACTTTGCCTAACTTTGTTCCTAAACGCGATAGAGAAAAAAAGTTGGATTAAAAATTGTAGCTGGTTAAATTTCCAATAAAAATAGTTATTACGTATTTTTTTCGGAAACCGATTGAAACACCTTAAAATCAGTTTGAAAAGGCCACGTTACGTGTTAACGTGATGTTCCGCGTAATGTTTCTGTCGCGTGGCGAGAGCCAGTGGCAAACGTTCGTAGACTCGCGGGCTCAATTCTCTTTCAGTACACCTAAACAGGGGATGTATTAAATTTCACTTTTTTTTGGAATTCGGCAAATGATGGGGTCACAATAACTTCAAAATAACTTCAAAGTGGTGTGGTGAAAATTTCTGCTTTTTAACTCAATTTTTTTAATTTGCAAGACTGATCCAAAGTTCAAAAATTGACAAAAAATTGTTTTTGAAAATTAAAAGAAAAATAGCATTTTACGTTTTTTAAAGATTTTCTTAAAAACCATGACAGAAATTTTTTTTGAGAAAAATTTCTCTGAAATGAATGTAGGACATCAATTTTAGATGGTTAAATGCATTATTTCAATTTCACTTTCCATAGTTGATTTAGTGTTGAATTAGAAGAGAAAATCAATGATCCAGAGTCAGATAATATTTATGAAAACTACGACGAGAATAAATCTATTTTATAAAATTAAAGTAATTTTAAAATATTACATGCATTTTGTAACTTTATTCAAACAGTAATTACTTTAACATGAGGTAACATAGCATTTAGTCTATGCAATTTATTGAAGTATATTGAAAAAGAATTGAGCCCGTGTGTCTACGAACGTTGGCCACTGGCTCTCGCGACACGACAGAAACATCACGCGGAACCCTGACGTTGGCGCATAACGCGTCCTTTTCAAACTGATTTTAAAGCGTTTCAATCGATTTTTGAAAAAAATATTAAATAACCTTTTTTATTGGAAATTTGACCAGCTACATTTTTGTATGCGACTTTTTTTCTGTATCGCGATTAGGAGCAAAGTTAAGCAAAGTTATTGGTAGAAAATCTGTTTTTGGAGCAAAAATGGAGATATTTTGGACGAAGCACTAGTTCGATTTTGGATACGTTTTTCAGAGGGTAGTGTACTACAATCCTGTGAAAAAATTTTGGCCGTAAATTTTTCCGTTGTTTCGTCACTTTTTGAGCTAATTTGACTGGGCTATTAGTCGACGAAAGTACTTCTATGTATTGAAAAGGGATGATTTGAAATAAATAATGAAAATTACACTAGGCTTATTTGTGTGTGTAGATGTACGTAGTATGCTTTCTGAAACGTTAAGCTTTTATTTTCATTTCTCGAAGGAGGACTCGTAATTGACACGATAGCGTTTTCCGTCCAATTTTATTTTTGTTCGACGATAAAATGAAAGTAGCTATAGGTAAATGGAAAATAAACAGTTTAGAAGAAAATGTTCCTTGGATGTAAAGAACATGCAAAATAATGGTTCGTTTATCGATTCTCATTTGCTATGACATCGGTTCGTATTGATGGATGGTGTCGAGAAAAGGAATTTTTTTTTTTAGAAAAGTAAAAGTATTTTATTTTTGAGTAGAAGTTTAAATTCAACGAATAAAATTTTAACAGTTTGTTAACGCATCAGAGTCTCCTTTATTTTTGGCTTTAACTGATCTAAATTCGATGTAGAGTATTACGAGTTTATGATGACTGCTTCTCATATTATATTTATTTTGCTTAGCTTTGTTTTGAGCTTCTAAGAGATTGCAGAGTACATAGAATTGTTAACAGTTTTTCAAAGAATAGCAGAGTGAGGAGGACGATTTGCCTTTGGGTCTCGGAATTCAAACTGTTTAAGCGACTATTTAGACACTGATGAAAGATGATTTTTTTTAGCTTATTCGTAATTGTTTATCTCGTTACTGGGGCGAGAGGGGTGAATAAAACATGCACTGGGGGGGGGAGAATTCTGTCATTTCATTTTTTTTTTTCGTGAATTTTTGACCGATGGTATGAAAATTAGATTATTTTAGGAGACTATAGTGGATTTTTTTCCTGATTTTTCGGACTTTTAATATGACTTTGAAATGAGCTTTGAAAACTTTGAGGGGAGTTGTAAGCCACCATTTTAGGACTGGAACTCGAAAAAAAAATTCTCGCGTTATTAAAAATATTTTACACCTCTCATATATTTTTCAAATTTTTTGGAGTCGTGGCCTCCTCTACAGACTTCGAAAATCATTTTTTTCGTTTAATAAATATCAAATTACCGACTAAATAATTTCTATTCTTGAGGACTGTAGAGGGGGCCACCACTCCAAAAAATTTGAAAAAATGTGGGAAATTTTCAAATGAAGGGGAAGGGGGCAGGGTTTTCAAATATTTTTGCAGACTCAGGTTTGGTCTATTCACCGGTAAGAATTTTCGAACTAGTCTGCACCTGGTACTCTTTGCTGTCTCCGTCAACCATTGTGTAATTATTATGAAAAATATAATGGCTTGAAATTAGATCTGATCGACGCCCCCTCCCCCTCCTCCATCACTTCATAAAGTAGGAGACCTCGAAAATTAAATCGCCCACCGTTATAGTCTGGCTTTCATAGAGAAAAAAATTCACAACGGAGTAAACTTTTCAGACGAAAAAATTTCTTTGTCTTTACGTAACAAATAAACGCTTTAGAATTAAAATTTTCAAAAAGGTTACCAAATTTAGGTTTCACAATGAACACACGTGGAACAAAGGCAAACTACGTAAACAGTCTACGAAGAAATTTGTTAAAAAAATTGTTTTCCTTGCGACGATAAAAAATTATTTGCAAATAAAAAAATATTTTAAATTAGAATATTTCAAATATGAAATTCCATGTCTCCTTTTTCCAACAATGTTGTCCGCACAAGAGAGAAAAAAACATCGCAACCCTCTCTAAATGTACCCATACAATTCTACATACCAAATTTCAACTTTCTATTTCAGTTTGGTGGGGAAATATGCGCAACGTGAACTCAAAAACCAAGAAAAATCGCCCAGTAAACCACTTTTTTGAAACCCCCAAAAGGCACATCTACATACCAAATTTCAACCCCCTACTCAACTTGGAGGGGAGATGGCGCGAGATAAACTCAAAAAATAATCACTTTTTTGAGGATGCGAGGGGATGCATTGGGGTTGAGTAGTTAAAACTCCGAATGGGTACATTTAGGACCCATACTACATGCTAAATTTCACTCTACTAGATCAACATGGAGGGGAGTGAAGAGTGAGACAAAATCAACAAATAAAAAAACCTGCCCGAAAATCACTTTTTCGGGGCTGTGAGGGGGTGCAAGAGGGTTGAACGGTTTAAACCTCCAAAAGTTACATCTAGGACCTCTACTAAATATCAAGTTTCACTCTCCCAGCTCAATTTATTGAAGGGGGGGGGATGAAAATTGGCGAAACGCCCAGAAAATCCCTTTTTTCGGGATGTGAGGAGGTGCAATGAGGTTGAAAAGTTTATCCTACCAAAAGGTACATCCAGAACCTCTCCTAGATTTTTTTTGCGGCGGTCTTACACAGCAAATTTCAACCTCCTAGCTTGATTACAGCCTTTTTGCTGGTCAA
Source organism: Ferrisia virgata (assembly GCA_900060175.1). Classification (NCBI taxonomy): domain Eukaryota; kingdom Metazoa; phylum Arthropoda; class Insecta; order Hemiptera; family Pseudococcidae; genus Ferrisia; species Ferrisia virgata. The sequence goes on from FIZR01007935.1 coordinate 4,730, forward strand.
AAAGGGGAATATATCCCATATCATCCCTCCTAATTGGCATACGAGGATTATTTTTGGATATGTTATGCAACTTTTGATCCTCTATCGATTGGTCTAAAAACGATAAATTTTTCCATTTTAGCCTCTCGGCATCCCTTTCTTCAAATTTGCGCATATTTAAATTTTACTCCAAGGTCATCCCCACTACAAAAAAATCAAATGTGCCGCGAATGCAAGCATACTGCCTACATTTGACTGATTTTGGTCGAAATCGAACTACGCAAATGATTATTAGTTTCGGTAGCCGGGGGGGGGGGGCACATCTAAGAGCTGCACTAAATCTACATACAAAATTTCAACTTCCTAGCTCAAATTGGAGGGGAAATATGCGATGAACGAACTCAAAAAATAAGAAAAACTTATCTAAAAACCACACATTTTTGGGGCTATGAGGGGATGCAATGAAGCTGAAAAGTCAATATCCCCAAACGGCACATTTAAAGCCCCTATTAAATGCGCATATCAAATTTAAACTTCCTAGGTCCATTTGGAGTGGAGTTAACCGAGCAACAAACTCAAAACATAAGAAAATGAGGCCAAAAAAACACATTTCTGGGCTGTCTTAAGGAGACGTGGAAGGTATGGCAATTCGAAACACCCAAAAGGCATATCGATGGCTCCTACCAAGCCTAACATGCCGAGTTTCAACTTCCAAGCTCAATTTGGTGGGGAGGTAGGGGAGGAGCAGCCCTTTTTCAAGGTCAAGAAGGGGGAAAATCTCCCTTATTTCACCTTCTAATTGATCTAGGAGGCTCATTTTTGTATATGTTATGCAACTTTAGATTGTTTATCGATTGCCTCAAAAAGGAACAATTTTTACGATTTTAGCCCCTCAGCAGCCCTCCTTTCCAATTTGGGCGCAGCTGAATTTTGACTCGAGATCATCCCCACTCCAGAATATCAAATGACAGACCAATAATGAACAGAGAATAAATATAATTATCTGATATGGTCAAAAATGGGTGTAATGGTCTTCTAGGACCGCAGAACGGATTTCGGTTACCTCTCCTCCTCCTCCTCCTCCTCCTCCTCCCCCCCCGGTCATTATAGGTCGATAGACCGTAATAGCCAGATTTTCATTGGCAATATGACATAAAGATTCAGACTAGGAAGAGAAAAGAATAACTATCTGACGTGTCCAAAAGTGGTCTCAGTGGTCTTCTAAGACACCAAAACGGATTTCGTTGATGCTCCCTCACAGGTGGATAGTTCGTATTGGCTTGCAATGAGGTTAAAAAATTTTACATCGTGATTTGATGCGGTTTATTCTGCGTTAAAATGACCAGCAGCCTAACTTATGCAATTGTCAGTGTCATTCCTACATCCTACTTTAAAGGACCTCTGGCGTAACAGGCTGAAACCAAGTATATATATATATATATATATTGATTAAATAAAGGTACCTACCTGAAGTACTTCTTTTGATAGGTCACAACTTTTCATTCTTCACCTTATTCCGTATAAGTAAAGTTCGTTCTGCACAAAATGTATTTTTGGCCACCTTTTTGTACGCTTCGGTAAACGTACAAAAAGGAAAATTAAGTTCAAAAAGCATGTCAGCTTTATCGGTACCTACCTTCCTACCTTTACCGACGAAGAGAAATAATTCCATTATAAATTCTAAAACGTTTTCTAGAAATCAAATTATAATGAAGTCGTTTCATTACTACATGAAAAATAAAGCATTATACCTCTCTACGTGAAAATTAAACGATGTAAATCAAATCCTTTTTGCTTTTGTGTAGCATTTCACCGCGTATATGTAAATATATAAAATACCAACGGTGTGTAGGTCTAGGCAGTTGGTACCAAAGAGGGAAAATTATATAGCGAGAGAATTTTACCGTATAATGTGTAAAAATTATACGAATACAACGCCGTAGCCGATAAAAGTATAGGATAAACTTATGTTTACGCATTCTTTACGATAAGTTTTCGTATCCCATTTTTTTCGCCTTTGTACTGCGAGGCTGCGACGATTCCATATGCGTATGTATGATGGTAGGTAGGTAGGTAGGTAGGTAGGTAGATTGGTATCTTTTGTTTTCTCTCTCTCTCTCTCTCTCTCTCTCTCTCTCTCTCTTTTCAGCTCGTATACAGGAAAAAGGTACCTCGAATGTAGGATAGTAGCGTAGGCAGGCAGGCAGGTAGGTAGTTAGGTAGGTAGGTAGGTAGGTAGGTTAAACGAAGCGAAATTGTTCGACTTGTGTAATACCTAAATTTCCCATCCGCCTGTGCATTTGTGTGTGCACGACTAGGTAGGTAATAGGTATAGGTATAAAGGTATGCAAATGTATAGTGTACCCTACTGTCGCCGTATTTATTATGTCGATATTGTGTGTTCTGTGTTCGCAAAAGGAAAAGCTTTTGCGCGTATTAAATGCTTTGTAATAAGCGTAACTCTCCCTGTATATTATGTCTTGTTATGTGAATATACTGGAAAAGCTGTTCGACTTGAATTAATATCATACGGGTATGGTATGTATATTTCTATATCGGTATCTGTGTGAGAGTACTTTTTTGTACCTACCTACTTACCTACCTAGACTTATTTAGCTACCTGTAATGCAATGTATATGCGTATACGACGTTAATAATTTTTTTTTTTCTTGTTACAGATGGCTAGAACATGCTGGTGGTATTATATTTCCAAATTCACGGAATTTTTCGATACAGTAAGTATTTTAAAGGCGTTATTTTATTATAATTTTTTTCTCAAGGTGTACTCGAAATTTAACTTAGCAAGCTGTATAATTTTAGCATTCGAATAATTAGTCCAGTTAATATAGGTGAAAGTCTAAAAAAAATTCTCACCTTACCGTTTTTTCGTGCAATAAGTCAGAAAGGTGTCCACTAGAGTGGGTCGTTTTGACTTTTTTTGAAAATCGAAACCGAATAGGGCACAATATTTGTAGAGTGTAAGATCAAAAGAACGTGATAAAATTGCAGTCCTCTATCCCTTGTAGAAATTTCAATCCAGCTCTAAAACATTCGAGAATTTTTTTTTATTAGAAATATCTTTAATACGACTAGTTTTACCCTTAGAGGCTATTTCAAACGATTTTCGAACATAAACTTCCTTTACAAGGTCCTAAGGTTGTACGAAATTCGCATTCTTTTTCACGTATTGGTGTATTTTCTAGAAAAAAAAAATTGTTAAGAAATCGTAAAAAAAAATTAGAGAGCTAGGTACTTATAAAAAGAAAGGATTATCAATATTACAATCCATCTAGCCGATGAGAGGCGATTTTCCATCACCTGCTCTTTTGTTTAGGGCTTCTCATTTGAATAGTTCGTTTTTTTTTGCCATTTGTCCATATTTTCACTTATTTTACCCCACTATTGAGAACAAAATGGTCGTTAAAAATTTCCACAAATGGGTTAGTTAGCTTAGTATATTGATTACTTTCCAATTTTATAAGTCTGCAGCTCTCTAAATTCCCCCCCCCCCTCCGCCTGATTTTTTAGCAATTTTATTGGAAAATACGCGAATATGTTATGTGACCTTATCCTATGAAGGAGGTTCGCATTCAAAAATCGTCTCAAATGGTCTTTTTTGGTAAAAATAGTCGTACTAGAGAGCTATTTATAGTAACATTTTTTTTGATTTTTTTTTTTCAAATTTTTAACCGTTTTAGCACCGCATTGAAATTTCTACAAGGGATAGGAGGCTGAAATTTTTACCACGTTCGTTTAAACTCCCGCTTCACAAATATTTTGCCTTATTACGTTTCGATTTTCAAAAAAAAAAAAGTCAAAAACAACGACCCACCCTAGTGTCCACTGCCTACAAACGACATAGGGGTTCATCGATAGGAAAGGAAGGGGGTAGTAGGACAGGAATGAAATATTGGTATTCGAGTTATTCCTACTAGTGCACAGTTTGACTTGTGTTGTATGATTTTTGAGGGAAAATAATGAAAAAAGTGAGAATGGAGGAGAGGATGGGGGAAGGAGTGGGTAATACGGACGAGGAAAATTGATATTTCGCAGGAAAACTACCATTTGTACTCAATACAACTCATGAACGCCAGTTTTCGTTACATTTTATTTTTGATGGCCCCCCCCCGCTTATAATGGACCCACCAGAAAATTTATAGAAACTAAGTTGTAGGAAATTGAGTCTACTTTAAATTCGTATATAACTCTTGTGAGGCTAAAATTGATATTTGCAGACATATGCTGAAAAAACTGTTCTATCGATGAGGATTTTTAGTATGATCTGTGTGGAAACCTTCCTAACATATTCCACGAAAAAACCTAGGACGGGAATTTTTTTCAACTTTGCCTTTTTTTTTTACCTGCATTGACCGCAATAAACAGTACGAGCTTTTTAGCTCAAAAATCAGCCAAACCCAATGAAAATTCACGGATAGCGGAAATTTAGTGTGTAGGTAATATGGAGTATGTATTTCAATATTCCTGAACTTCCGTAAAATCCATGTGTATGGGGGGAGGGGGGTAGAAAAATTTATTTTTTCGGAAATAACTTTTCAAATAATGTCATTACGAAAAAAATGTTGAAACCAAAGTTGTAGAGCATCAAAAGACCAATATTTTTACTTCTTTGACTTTTTTTCCTTGGAGGTTTTGGAGGGGAGCTAGGGCATATTCACTTTTAAGAGCGGTTGTTTTGCATAGTATTTCCCACTACTATGTAAAACAAGGAAAATGCGAGAATAATCCCTTCTATCAAAGTGGGAGGGGGGGGAGCTCTGCTGAAAAAGTCGCAACATTCTCCCAGCGTAAATCGATTACTATGAAAAATTCAAAAAATTGGTTCAGACAAACGTTGTAGAGTATCAAAAAACAAGTATTTTCGTTTTTTTATTTTATAAAGAAAAGAAAAAAATTATATTAGAAAATTTTTCATTGATTAAATAAGTTGAACCCTCTTCCTGGAAAGCCCAATTCAAGCTCAGAATTGAAATTGTTGTAAAAATCGTGTTCAGAGCATACAAAAGCCTCAAAATGAAGTTCATTATCTTTTTACCTGGCTGGAATTTAAGTCTACTTCTTATCAACGTAATGCAATTAATGAGAGAATTTTCTGATATAATTTTACGTGCGGAAAAAATAAAAAAACGAAAATACTTGTCCTTTGATGCCCTACATCGTTTGTCTGAACCAATTTTTTGAATTTTTCTTAGTAACCGATTTACTCCCGGAGAATGTTGCGACTTTTTCAGCAGAGCTTCCCCCTCCCTCCCACTTTGATAGAAGGGATTATTCTCGCATTTTCCTTGTTTTACATAGTAGTGGGAAGTACTATGCAAAACAACCACTCTTAAAAGTGAATTGAGGCGATTTTTGAAATTTATTTGTGTCTTGGAGAAATTTTCAAATGTGTCTTTTTTCTGCATATGTTAGCTCCCCTCCAAAACCTGCTAGGAAAAAAAGCCAAAGAAGTAAGAATGTTGGTCTTTTGATGCTCTATAACTTTGGCTTCAACATTTTTTTCGTAAGGACATTATTTGAGAAGTGATTGTCGAAAAACCGAATTTTGCACCCAAAATTTTAAATTACATACTCCATAATACCTATTATACGAAATTTCCACTTTCTGTGAATTTCGACCGGGTTCAAAGCAAATAGGCCCATACTATAAGTCTTTTTATAGACGAAATTTTATTCGTAACAGGCGCCTAATCGCAGAAAATTTTTACTACCCCAATGAAACGATATCAGATATATAATAGGGCAAAGACCTTAAAAACATTCGAATGAAAAAAATTCCCGCAACACATAACGTAGGTAGCACAAAAAAATTGACCAATAAAATAAAAAAATTATACACCTATAGCTGTATACCTGGCATAAAAGAAAATTATTTACACGAATGAAAAAAGAACATTTTTTTTTCCTACTTTGGCACTAAGATCCTTCACCGTGAAGTCTTTTTATGTAAATATTTACTGTTTAATGGTAAACGGGTGCAAGAGAGAAAGAGAGAAAAAAAAGAAGGAAAATAAATTGGTATCTGTGTTTGCGTTATGTAAGCAAAGCCAAGGACGCAATCATGAGACGATGAAAAGAAGGGGTAGAAAGAAGGAAAAGTGTAAATTTGTACTGGGATAAATAAGCACACATAAACGATGAACAGTTTCGTTTGGAAGGAAAAAAAGAAGAAAAAAAATAAAAGGGTAATTAGTCTCGTGGCAGTTTGGCTAGAAAATTATGCAAGGTTAATGGATAGTAAAGGTATAAAGTGGTTTGTTTAGAGACGAAAAAAAAAAAAAAAATACATGAAAAAAAATTTCATATAATGCGAATTGGAGAGATAGTAATTTTCTACTCGAGTAACTGGTCGTAGTGGATGAGGAAAAATTTCTAAAATTATAGGTTACGCTTGTAAATCATTCGATATAGATATTTTTTATTGAGAAGTGAATAAAAGTTGCATTCGGTTAATTTATTATTCATCTACTTAGTCGGAATTTGTTTGTTTGTTTTTTTTTCTATTCTTGTCTTTTCTAATTTGTAGGTGGGTTGCAGGGTTGCAGTTTTTTTTTTAGTTTAATTTTCTCGAGTGGGAGTTTCATCGTGTTTAAAATGCGATTTGGTTTGAAAAAGGAATTAAAAAAAGGATATTCGAAAATATACGCGTCTACCTACTCGTTGTTAAATTGTTGTTGTTGGTAGACGAGTTATATTGATTTTTAATTTTTTTTTTCCAAATGATATTATTGTGGTTTGCGGTTCTGACTTTTAAGTGGGAAAATTAATGGGAAATAAATTAATTTCCACGATGAATTGTTTATTTCAACAGATGTTTTCAACAAATTTGCACAATATAAACAAGATGATTTAAAATTTTTCCTAATGGCAAAATTATTGAAATTAATTTTAAAATGATTTGATAATGTTATTGTACTGTTGAAAAAAAAAATTTCCATTTCTATCTCTCTGTATAACATTTTCGTATTTTAAATTTTCAATCACTTGACGTTTGGAAAATTTTCACCATTCTTCTTTTTCTTAGCTTTTAGCCCGATTTTCTATGCCATATTGCCAATGAAAACTTGGCTATTACGGTCTATTGATCTATGGCCGGTGAGGAGGAGGGAGAAATAGGTCATTAAAGACCACTCATGTCAGATACTTTAGTAGGGGTACCATCACAGAAAATTTCAAAAGTTTAACACTGGGCTGCTATGAAATTTTTGAGATTGAATTGCAAACTCGTTTCAGGGGTTCTCAAAGTTGTGAAAAATAACTGGAGGGCGATGTTTAACACCTCAAATTAATCATGTTTCAATAATTGTTGCCGGACCAGGGGTTCCTAAACATGAAAATTCGAAAATTTCATTTTCAAAAGTTGAAATTGATACAAATTTTTTCACATTGGTAATTACCCAATTGAAAAATGTTTTGTATTACGAAGAATACGTCAGTTTTTGTCCCACCTTTTTAGGGGCGAAGCTACCACGCAATAAACTTGAAAAAACATGTAATTTGCATAGGATAGCAAACATAACAAAAATATGGAAAAAACCAACTGTCGCCGATAAAATTCTCAAAATTTACATACTTGCTATTTGAACCAACATAAAACTGTTATAAGGTACTACCAAGATCCATCAGCCCTAATTTGGGATTCGGTATCACATCCAACCACCATTTTGGGACTCAGCGTGTTGAGGTGATATTGGTATCGTTTTCATATGAATCGAACCCCCTGAACATGAAAATGAAGTCGGATTTACGATTCGACCCCAAAACTGCCTTAAGGTTTGATTTGATTTCTGAAGATACCTTGTTTTGAGCGATATTTTTGAGATATTTCAATTTTACAGTGCCATTTACTTATTTATGTTGGTAAAAAAAAATTTTTCGTTGTTTCACGGGATCTCCTCCCCCCTCCCCCCTGGACAAAAACTTACATGTGTTCGTAATCTTCATGAAAAAGTGAAACTTTTTTATACGAAACATTTTTCAATTGCGTAAATATCGACGTGAAAAAATTTCTATCAATTTCAACTTTTGAAAATTAAAATTTCGATTTTTCATGTTTAGGAACCCCTGATCCGGCAAAAATTATTGAAAGGGGGGTGCTACTCAGGAATATCGATAAAGTCGCCAATGATGAGTAATTTGAGCTGTAAACCCCTTTCTACCTTACCTACATCATCAGCCATAAGCTTAAACGTGAAATTAGGTAGGGGTGCAATTTTCACAACTTTGAGAACCCCTGAAACGAGTTCACAATTCAATCTAAAAAATGTGATGGCAGTTTCTGGGGTCACGGAGAGATCCACTTTCGATCGTACATCTCAAAAATTTTATAGTAGCCCAGCTTCATACTTTTGCATTTTTTGAAACGATACAGGATTGGTATCCATGTTATTTATTTATTCATCCCCCCTCCTCCCAACTAGAAATCCTTTACTCAATTCGATACCGACCAAATTCGATTAAACTTAAGGAATAGGCTTTGATTGACGCCGGATTTGATATTCTTGAGTTGAGATAACCCCAGGTCAAAATTCAATTGTGCCCAAATTTGGGTAAGGGGTTACTGAGAGAGTAAAATTGCGAAAAAATTTCTTTTTTGAATTAATCGATAAACAATCGAAAGTTGTATATCATATAAATCAGTGTGCTGGGTGAAATGAGAGGCAAGATATAGGGGTCTTTCCCCTTTTTGACCTTGAAATATGGGTGTTTCTAACCTATTAGAAAATGAAATTTAAAATGTGGACTAAGTAGGGGCTATAGATGTATCTTTTGGGGATTTGACTTTTCAGACCCATTTCGCCCTTTTACAGCCCATAAATGTAGTTTTTTGGTACATTTCCTCATTTTTTGAGTTTGTTCCTCGCATAACTCCTCTCCAAATTGAGGTAGGAAATTGAAATTTGGTATGTAGGTTTAGTCGGAGTTCTAGATGTGCCTTTTGGGAGCTTTGAATTTTCAGCCTCAATGCACCTCCTCACAACTCTAAAAAATTGTTTTTTGATCGATTTTCCCTATTTTTGAGTTTTCTTCTCGCATAACTCTCCTCGAAATCACGCTAGGAAATTGAAAATTGTTATATGTGTTTTTTGGAGGTCTTAAGTTTTCGGCCTCAATGCCACCTCCCTTTCTGCTCCAAAAATATAGTTTTTTGGTCTGGTTTTATTATTTTTTTGAGTTTTATTTCTCGCGTAACTCCCCTCCAAATTGAGGTAGGGAGTTCAAAATTTAGTATGCAGATTTAGTAGCGGTCCTAGATGTACCTTTTGGGAGCTTCTCACAGCCCCGAAAATGTAGTTTTTTTTGGTAGGGTTTCCTTATTTTTCGAGTTTGTTCTTAGCCTAACTCCTCTCCAAATTGAGCCAATTTTTGTTTAATAATCGCCGTGGTCAAAATTTGAAAAAACTCAAAACACCTGTTAGACTCTAGCGGCACCCTCTGCTTTTTCTTCCCCAATTTTTGAGCTGCGGACACGTTCTTCATATTGGTGTCGTTTTCATCCAACCCTCTGAACACGAATATGAAATCAAATTTCTAGTTGGACCCCTACAAGTACCTCATTGAAGGGGAGCTCTACCCCACCTTCAGAATATGGTACTTATACGGGTCCAACTAAAACCCTGATTTTATATACGTGTTCAGGGGGTTCTACTCGTGCGAAAACGACACTATATTCATCAAACTAGGTATTGTCCTAAATTTGGGAGAGGGGCTGTCCGTGGGGGCCGCGAAAGTTTGGTACGACTTTTACAGAACCTTATATCGACGCATATTGCGAATATACTAAATTTCAAATCTCTCTCGTTAAAAATTGTGTTTGCCATTCGTATGAAAATTGCCCCTGCGCTTAAAATTGACTTTTTTTTGAATAAAATTGCATTATTTTCGTATGTTTAAAGTGGGTCAAAAAATAAGGAAAGGAGTGCTTTTCGGCTAATTCAGATAAGCTGAATACGAATCTGGTGTTTATTTTTCGTTCAAACCTCTCGTACGTAGTTTGACCATTTAACCCTCATGTGCCTGTGTTCACAATTCTACGAGTATGTCGAGTATGTTCCTCAGCTAAAATTTTAATGGTGTTATCGTGTATAAAATTTCATGCCGAACAACTTTACTTCTATTCATTATTAGCGTATCAGCCATTATTTCGGAGAAAAACTCATTTTCAGCATTTTTTGAGTTTTTAAAAACGATCTGAGAGTCGAAAAAATTGAAAAAAAGCTCGAAAAATTAGATACGTCAAAACACATACTTTGGTGGAAAGAAAGTTTTTGTAACCCCCCCCCCCCACTCAAGGTGTAGAAAAATCTTGAAAAAATTCGTATCGATAGCAGACCTATCATTACGGTAAACATTTGGATTAAAATCGTGATTTTTCCTCAAACGTACGTGAATAAGTATACAATTTTTCGCCCCAAAAAAAAGTGTCTTAGATTTTCCGTCCGAGAGGGGTTGGTGGAGGACATTGTTTTAGTCCTAAAATTTTTTTCATAGATCCTTAATGATGTTTTGTGAAAATTTTGAAAATCTGAGATCAAAGGCCTTTCACCAATACTTATCCGAGGAATACCCTTTGTTACATGTATGATTTATTTTTCAGTTAGGAAAGCTGGAAAAAAAATTTTCTCGCCATAAATTCAGCTAGCGCACCGTACAGTTTATTATTTCGAAACAGATTCCTCGGGTATATATTTCGATTCGCTACAAGATTAATTTCATTATACAGAGGGGTAAATTATCTTCGAAAAACATGGCTTTTATTTAGAGAAAAGAAAATTATCGCTTTAAAACAAACAAAAAAAAAATCCTTTTCAACTAAAATCTATCCTGTAGCAGATTCGAATAATAGGAGGAAAAAGTTGGCACCGCACCGAAGGCAACACTGGCGGGGTTATTTTAACTGTATAAATGAAATTACCGGCGAAAAAGGGTTTGATTGGAATGGATGTTTTGCTAAAGGCGTACAGTACAATGAGGAGTGATGCGGTGCGGTGCGGTAACTAAGAAAAAAGGTTTTTTGGCTTATAGATTGTGAACGATGGTTGTGTTATGAGGGGGGGGGGCGAGGCGTAAAGGGTGATATGTAATTGAAAGTCTCACTATAAAGCGGTATTGTTGTAGAGGATGATTTATGTAACAGCATTTCTTTTTCTTTCTACATTTGAGCGATTTTTTTTTTTTCGAATCTTTTTCATTTTTGCAAATACCACGTTTTTCGAATGATGTTTTTCTCTTATTACTTTTTTCGCTAAAACGGGCCTTTTTCTTTTTTTTTAATGGTAGCATTTGTAAATTTAGTTCTGCGTATTGGTTTTTTTATTCTATGTATAGATAGTCAGTACTATGGTATTATTATCGTTCAAGATGGAGTTTTTCATTTCCTTCGAGGCTTAACGTTGTGTATAATTTTCAAAAAATTTCGAAATTTGTATAGATTGGGGAACCTTTTTTCAGTGCTCGTATATTTTTGTTTAATTATCGCTGATAATTAATGTACGTAGTATAAAAATTCATTCTCCGCTGCCTGATGATATTAATTTATTTTCTCGTATAATTTCCAGTTGTTCTTCATCTTAAGGAAGAAATTCTCTCAAGTATCGACTTTGCACGTCATTCATCACGGTATCATGCCAATGAGCGTTTGGATGGGAATGAAATTCGCCCCAGGTAAATACGACAGACGAACGAATCTCGTTTATTCTATTGTTTCGCATTTTTTTTTAATAGTTACCACGTTGAATTATTTTATAGCATGCTAACGAGAACGTTGTTCTTTTTATTTTTCTTCACGTAGGTGGCCATAGTACATTTTTCGCCTTACTGAATACTTTCGTACATATTGTGATGTACTTTTATTATATGGTATCCGCAATGGGACCCGAATATCAGAAATATATCTGGTGGAAAAAATACTTGACCGCTTTCCAAATGGTATGCACATTGAGCTGTTTTAGTTGACTGAGATTGATTATTTAATTTTTTTTTTTTTAACTTTAAATCTTTTTTCCAGGTTCAATTTATTTGCATTTTCATTCATCAGTTCCAATTACTCTTCGTCGATTGTGATTACCCGAAAAGTTTCACGATTTGGATTGGACTTCATGGTGTCCTGTTCTTGGTATTGTTCTCCGGATTCTACAAAGAAAAATACGTTCAACCAAAATCTAAATCTAAATCGTCGATCGCAGCGAACACGGTAATTTGCTTAAATACAACATACAAGATGAAGATACAAAGATGAGAATTTGCAATTTCTGTGTCATAATGTCAATGAAAACCAGGCTATTGAAGTCTTATCGACCAACGTCGGTTGAGTGGGAGAGGGGGGGGGGGTTAACTACAAAATCCGTTTTGGTGTCGTAGAAGGCCATATTAAGACAATTTTTGGTCATGTCAGATATTTATTTTTTTCGCCGAACATTACGTAAAATCATATACTCTGCTCGATACTGACTAAAATCGCCCCAACTCGGTCAATCGACTCAGTTTGGCGACGGATTAGATATGTATATATGAGTGGCGGATGACCTTGGGTCAAAATTCAGTTGGGGGAGGGGGTACTGAGGGGCCAAAAACACAAACATTGTTCCTTTTTCAGACAATCGATGGAGAATCCATGTTGTATAACATATCCAAAAAGCAACCTCTTAGGTCAATGAGGAGAATAGATACGAAGGTTTTCCCCCCTTTTTGGCCTTGAAAAAGGGCCGTTCTTCTGCTCCTATCTTCCCACCAAAATATGCTAGGAAGTTGAAATTAGGTATGTACATTCAGTAGAGACCCTAGATGTACGTTTTGGGGGTTTTAACTTCTTAGTCCCACTGAACCCTTTTTGTTCCCCAATGCTTTTTTTTACATTTTATGAATGGACAATTCTTATACTTCCTTTACTTCACAAAAATCAGGTTTTTCCTAATCTTGAAGAAGATTGCTCGCTCAAAATTGAAGAAACCTTTACCTAAAATATGAAAACGATGCTCAAAAATTGGGAAATAATTTGCGAAAATGAGTAAAAAAATGCAAAAAATTGATCAAACATCAAGAAAAAATTATCAGTGAAAATTAACTTACATTTTGAAAAGAGTCGTGGTAAAAGTTTGATAAAAATGAAAAAAAAGTTGAAAAATACGAGAAAATTGACCTATATAATGAAAAAAAATTGTTGAAAATCATGGAAAATAAGGAAAAATTTGAAGAAAAAAATTGATAAAAAATGTAGAAAATTGATGAAAATCCATGAAAAAATGTTGAAATTATCAAAAATCAGGCAAATATTTGATAAAAATGAGTAAAAAATCCCAAAAAAGGAAATCTTGAAAGTTGGGTGAAAGTTGATCTAAAATACGAATCAATTGTTGAAAATCATCGAATGATGAAAATTCATAATCAGAAATTCGGTAAAAATGTGTAAAAATGGGAAAAAAGTGCATAGAATTGAAAAAGTTCGTGACAAAATGTTAAGAAATGGGTGAAAATTAACTTAAAATATAATGAAAATACATAAAAGTTCATCGAAAATTGTGTAAAAATTTAATAAAAACGAAAAAAAGGCAAAAAATCGAAAAAATCCAAGATATAATGTTGAATAATGAGTGAAAATTAACCTAAAATGTGATAAAAATTAACTAAAATCAGCGAAAATGGGCTTAAAATTTGATAAAAAACAAGTGAAAAGTGCAGTAACTTGAAATATGGAAAAAACCGTTAAAAATCATGAGAAATTGGGTAAAATTCTGACGAAAATGAGTGAAAGTCGACATCAAATTGTATGTAAATTGATAAAAATTATACGAAATTGGCTAAAAATTTGATGAAAATGGGTAAAAAATGTTGAAAATTTGGATGAAAACTATTAGAAATTTGACATGAGCGCGGGGGGGGGGGTGTGTGTGTAGAACAAAAAATTAATCAAAAATCATGGAAACATTTTGAAAATTGGTTCATAGAATTTTGACAAAAAGGAGAGGAAAGTACAAAAAATTGATCGAAAATCATGATAAAATGCTGTAAAATCGATAAAAATGGTCCTGAATTCTTAAATAAAACGTAGAAAATAATCAAAAATTGAGAAAATTTAACGAAAATAACCGACAATTGACATAAAATTTGCTGAAAGTAGATAAAAATCAACGAGAAATCGAGTAAAAAATAAATAAAAATGACTGAAATGTTCTGTAAATTGGTAAAAAAATCCATGAAAATTTTGAAAAATTGATGAAAATTGGATGAAAATATGAAAAGAATTCCTTAAAATAATCGAAAATTAGATAAAAATAAGACGAAAATGAGTGAGAATTGATGTAAAATGTGATAAAAATGGGTAAAAAGTGCTAAAAATAGGTAAATTTACCCTGAAAAAGTGTTGAAAGTAAGTGAAAATTGACGTAAAATATGAAAAAAAAAAAAATTATAAATCATCGAAAATTAGGTACAAATTCAAAGAAAAAAAGGTATAACTTGATGAAAAATTCGTGAAAAAATAGGTGAAAATAGGTCTAAATTATATTTAAAAAAAAAACGTTAAAAATTACCGAAAATTAGGTAAAAATTTGACGAAAATGTGTAAATTTTGGTGCAAAATATAATAAACCGGGTAAAAATTGAATCAATAAGGGTAAAAAATGTCAAAAACTGGTAAAAATTCACGAATAAATGTTGAAAATAGGTCAAAATTAATTTTTAGAAATAATCAGAAGTTAAGTATAAATTTGAATGAAAAAAATAGGTAAAAATGCAAAAAATTGATGAAATTTCATGAAAAAATATTTAAAAAGTGGTGAAAGTTGAACTAAACTATAAAAAAAAAATTGTTAGAAATCATGGAAGGTCGGGTAAAAATTTGAAAAAAAATGAATATTAATTTTCATTTTTTTAAATTCATTGAATTATTTAACAGAAAATAATTTTGATCATCGTCAACATTGAAAAAAGAAACTTTTAAATGTTGCTAATATTCTGTTGTAACGTTAAATTTCGTCATTTTTTTTTAATTCATTCGGAGGAAAATCATTAAGTTGACAACACTAAAAAAAGCGTTACCCCCTCTCCCCCTCAGCTAAAAGACATATCCAAGACAAAAAAAGTCTCAAAATCGGAAGAACCTGTCCAGTACTCGAATTTAAGAACAAAAACATTTCAAGAAGCTAAATAATACTTCCAAATTTCTACAGCAAGATTTTAGGATCACTTTAGGTTGAGATTTGTTTTTTCTGATTGACGTTCGGTTTTAGACAGTAAAAAAATTAAAATCCGTATAAATTGTCACAATAAATAATGCTAAGGTTCAAAATTTTTATTAGATTTGAAAATTTTTCTACAAGAATCATTCATCTGTTGCACCCATTTTCTAAAAACAATAAATAAGTATTGAATGTTTTTATTTTCGATCAAAGAAGTCAACATTTTTGATTAAATATTTCGATATAATGTTGCTAAACATAATCTAATTTTATAACTTTTTTTTTTTTTTTTTTTTTTTTTTTTTAATTAAGTAAACCGCGCGCGAATTTTTCTATATCACTCTAACATACACATTCATAATACACTGATGAATAAGAATGGATCTAACTATTCCTTATCAATTTTATTACTTCATCGAATTAATTAGCCTATAAATTTTACATTGCAGATAAGAAACTTCTTACGTTAATTTATAAAAATTAATTTATCGAAAAGAAAATGAAAATTTTACTGTCGCGCGTTGGTGTTTTAAAAACGTGAAAATTTTTCGAAATATTTCATCTTGAAAGTTTATTTTTGTTCCTTATCGTTTTTTCTTTACTTAATTTTATCATAGTTGAAATTACTTAATTGCGCTATTTAAATGTTTCTCATTTTGTTGCTCTTTTGATACTTGAAAAAAATAACTCGCAACTTCGGTATACATACTTACTGCTCCAACATGGGATGAAGAAAAAAAAAACTTCAAAGTCAATTAAACGAGTTAATATAGTTGAAAGGTGTATTTGTTGTATACGTATTTGTTTTTATTTTTTGGTTAAACCTGATAAGTTGAGTGAAAAAAAAAAACAACAGTGAAATACAAAATTATTAATTGTAAAAGTTTTCAGTGCAAGGAAACATAATCAAAAGTACAACTCGAATAATAAAACTAAATTAATATTACTTTTCAATATTGAATTAAAAATGTTTAACTTTTCAACAGACTAAAAGCAAAATAAAATTAACTTTCTAAACGAAACAAGAAAAAAGTTGGACGTTTAAAAAGAAAAACAAAAATTAATTTTTCTTACTTTTTTTTTGCTTTTTTTCATTCTTACTTAAATTACTTTCAAATAAATTAGGGAATGGCAGACACAGATTTGTTACTGGAAGAAATTATTTTAATGAATAATTTTTGTTTTTCATTCGCCACTGCGATTGTGTGTATACTACGTATAGGGTAGATTGTGTGTTTTCTTTCTTTCGGTTTTTTTTTTCTTCTTCTTCCATTCGATAAAAATGTCATAAATAATAGAATTTTTTATTCAGCGAAAAAATTTACAAAGTTTTCTAATATACGCATTGACTGCGTTGAAAGAAGAAGAAGAAGAAGAAGAAAAAAAATGTAACCACCAGAAAGTTTTTTAATACCTGAAATAATAAATGAAGTTATTGATGGCCTTATAAAGAAGAAAACGTATAAAATTGCCGGCAAAAAAAACACCAAAGGGTTGAACGGATTGTTTAATATGCGCTAAAATTATTTAGAGAGAAGGGAAGTTAGACATACTTTCTTAATAAAAGGGTTGCGTTGACTTTTGTTTTTCGATTTTTTTTTTCCTTTGTCGTTATTTTTTCATGCCGCGTTTTTGTGTTTTTCTGGCGTTTTACCTCCGACCAAACGAAGGGTCCGGAACTTATTAAAACAAATAAAAAATGAATAAATAAGATGTATTATAAAAGGGCGACGTGAGAACAAGTGGGAGTAAGAAATGAAAACGTAATGAATCAATTTTCAATTTCATTGAAGCCATAAATTTTAAATTCGCACTTTGATTACGGCGGAAAAAACGTACCAAGAAAAAATAAAGGGTTAAATTTTTTCAGTTCTTTGTCCAGGGCTTCTCCTTACATTTTCTTTGACATTATTCATTAAGGAATCTCTTTAGAGTGGTGTAACTTGTGTGTATGTTTACGTTGAGTTGAGTTGCTGTTTTGTATAAAACTTCATAATACTCATACCGCAGAAATATCACTTTTATTTTCTGCTTCGTACGATGTTTAGTAGTCCCCCGCCCTCCTCCCCCCTCGGTATAATTTTTCGTACATTCATTTTCAATTTTAGCCTTATGTATATCGATTGGGTATCTCTGTTATATCAATAGAATTTTCAATTTATGATGCTTATTTGAAAACATATTTCAATATAACCACATTATACTTATGAACGTGAAAATCTGAAAATCGTAGATTTATTATCCATTGGTATTTTGAATATTTATTTATATTAAATTCGTAGAATTCCTGTAGAAAAAAAAATTGAATGAGAAACCCTGTTTGTTTGATTGTAAGTTATTATTCCTTTACTTAAATTAAAAAAAAAAAAAAAAAAAAAAAAGAAAAAAGACAAAAGGGTTAAAATTATACGGCTATTACTAATAGGGTAAAGTGAGCTCGTACTTCAAAAAAAAAACCTTCGTAGATGTTCATTTATTATAAAATGTAAAGTTGAACTTAATCGAGTAACTCCCTTCCAAAAATTCTATTTCTCTTCTTAGACCTTTTAATTTATTTTTAGCGGCCTAACAATAAATCTGAAAGAATTTAAAAGTTTAAATTAAGATAAAGGAAAAAATACGAGACGCAAAACCAATTTAAAATGTACCAACTGGCGAGAAATCAGCTTTATCTGCGATTCCAAAATTTAGAAGAAAGTGTAAAAAAATATCGCTGGTAAAAGTAACTTGAAGCTTTTTTTTTTCTCATTGTGTAATCTACGTACAAATATGTAAGTATACAAATTCCTAATCTGTTGATGATCGTATTCCATTTAAAAGATAAAATTATACGATGATGAAAAAGTTGCAGATTACTCAGCTTATAAAATGAGGAGTAAAATTTTCTCGATCATTGATGTACATATAATACTTAATTGCTCAGAAATAAATTTTCATTTTTGTTAAAGAGATACCTACTTAAAATTAACTCAAAATTTGTACTAAGTATTGCTTAGGAATACGAATATATGGGAAAAAAATTTGGTAATTTATGAATTTTGTCAACGAGACAGCATTTTGAAGTACCTAGATGATACCTAGCTAGCTGCCTACCCTCTTCCATATTGTAGAATCATGAAAATCCGAAATCATTTACGATACGACAGAGACAATCTGTGTCTGGATAATACGGTGATATGCCTACGTAGGTACGTTTATTTTTCATAGTTCATTTTCCCGGTGAATAAATTTTTATAAAATCAGTATGTGTCTAACGATAAAAAATAAATTTCACAACAGGCCGAGTATCTAAGCAGGATTCCACTATGATTTTAATTTTTACGATATATCCCGTCAGAAATTAATTTACGGAATGAAATCAGTCACACATTATCGAAAAAAAAAATAGTTTAAATAAAAATTAAACGAAGCGAAAGGACATAGTAAAACTCGTCACAGATGTCATTTATGTATCGATAGAAGCGAGACATGTGCATGTGCTTCTGCTGCCAATGGTGATCCCCTGCTGAGAGAAGCAGGTTCCACGGAATTATTCGACAAATTTCTACAGATTACTAACGTATTCATTTATTTTGATTTTTATTTCGTTTGATTAACCTCGGTAGAGAACACAAGTGTACTTGTATTAGAAACTATCCAGAAGACCTCGTTTTAAAGTTTTAAATTTTCAATACGAATGTGTTTTTTTCTCTGAAGCCGGTGCCGAATCTTATTACCTTGAACACTGAAAGGTATCTGTTTTGTCTGTGTGGCAAATTAGCGAGATCTTTAGTAATACATAGGTTTTCTCACCAAGTACATTAAATGCATTATTGTATTTACTCCGATGAATGATGTATTTTACTCCGCATACGCACATAAAACTACCAAAGAGCGAAGAGCCGTTTCTAATGACTTGCGTCTCGCTACCACGTAGGCGGGGTGCGGCGCGGTGCGGCCCGACGGTGTTGTTGCGAACACGCCAATAACTGCTGACATTCGATGTAATAAAACCGAATGTAGACTTTTGTTGTTTATCGATAAAATTTCAGCGTGACCTTGAAGAATTACAGGCGATTAATATGTAGAAAGTTTTTACCTAAATGATGGATATTTTTTTAATGCCAATTTTTTCCTCATAGTTGGAACGCATGTATCGGAAGTAAACTCTTGAAGTAGGTTGATCAATTAGTCGAGTAAAATTTAACAGGTGTTTTTTCCATATTGAAGTGAATTAATTACTGCAGATAGGTCTAGGTACTTGGACTTACTTCGTTCGTATAAAATTGTTTAATTTCTTGAAAAAAAAAAAAATAAAAGAAAAAAAATGGACAGCTGAAAATTGTACTTTGTTAATCGATTTGTCCATTTTTATGACTAAATTTATGAACCTAAGTACGCTACCCATAGTTATAGCTTTTATGCTAATCGATAGCCGGTGCTTAAAAGGATTTTTATTTCTTCCGAGTAATAGTTAATTAGAACGAACAGAAAGTTTTCATGAAGATCCTTTAAAGTAATAGGTATAGAGGTGTAATTAAGAGAAAGAAAATCGAGTTGGAAAAGGTCACCTGCGCCAGCAATGCTTTTATGTTTGTATGATTTTCCTGTTGTAAAAATTATTTGGAATGTGCGATTCAAACGCTCGTGGATTAAAATTTAAAAAAAAATAAAACAGGGTCCTAAAATTGTGACGAAAATTAATTTTCATACAGTTATAAAAAGTTCCAACAAGTTGATAAAAAAAATGAAGATAAAACATATTATAAACATGATACGCAACATCATTCGCATGCTTAAGAATTTTCGACATCGCAATTCAAATGCAAACTGATTTCGTGTTCGTAAATTTTTTTTCAAGTTGAGCCGCATGACAAGGGAAAGTAGTGGCAGTGGGAAAAATGGAAAAGGGGGCCCAAACATGGAACCATATAGCGATTTTTTTCACGTAAAAATTAATTTTTATACACGAAAAAACAATGAAATTCTGGATGTAGTAATTAGAAATAAATACTCATTTTTTGACCTTTGACCATCAAAATTTCGCCCTCCTTTCGCTCGTGCTATATGTTTTCACTTTCCAACAAAAACATCTGCAGCCCCCCTCTCCCCCTACCTTCGAAAGTGATAGTTGTTTCGCTAGGGGGGGGGGCATTAAGACGATTTTTAGCCAAATCAGATGTTTATTTTTATTTTTTTTTCGGGAGACAGAAATCATTTACTCGTTTCGACACCGATCAAAATCGCTCAAATTCAGTTAATAGGCTTAGATTGGCGACGGATTTGATATTCCGGAGTGAGAATGACCTCGAGTCAAAATTCAGTTATACCCAAATTTGGGGGAGGGAGTGCTGAGGGGCAAACATTGCAAAAATTGTTTCTTTTTAAGCCAATCGTTAGACGATCTAAAATCATGTAAACATATCCAAAAATCATCTTCCTAGGTCAATTAGGAGGAGAGATATGAGAGGTTTCTCTATTTTTAACCTTGAAAAATGGTTTTTCCTCCCCTACCTCATCTCTAAATTGAACTAAGAAGTTTAAATTTTGTACGTAGAATTTGTAAGGGCCGTAGATGTGCCTTTTGGGGGTTTCAATTTTTCTGACTTATTGCACCAGAAATGTGGTTTTTTGGTTGGTTTTTCTTATTTTTTGAGTTTTTTCCTCGCACAACTCCCTTCCAAATTGAACTAGGAAGTTGAAATTTGGTATGTAGATTTAGTATAGGTCGTAAAATTGCCTGTTGAATTTTTCGGCTTTTCAACCTCAATGCAAACTCCTACAGCTTCAAAAATGTATTTTTTTTTAAATTTGCACCTTAATGCGTAACTCTTGTTCAAATTGAGCTGGAAAACTGAAATTTGGAAAGAATTTAGTGTACATCCTAGAAGTACCTCTTGGAGGTTTCGACTTCTCAGCCTCATTATACCCTCTCACAACCCTGAAAATATAGTTTTTTTTGTCGTTTTTTTTTTTTTTTTTTTTTTTTTTTTTTTTTATTGCGAGCAGCTCTGGCGAAGCGAGGACGCGAGCTGTGGTTTATTTCTTGTTTATGAATGTGGCATGTAGATTTAGCACGGTTCTAAATGTGGCTTTTTATGGTTTGAATTATGTACTATAAAACAAACCTTCTACCCCCAACACTGATTAGATGCTTTTTTTTAAATCTACGTAAT
Source organism: Ferrisia virgata (assembly GCA_900060175.1). Taxonomy (NCBI): domain Eukaryota; kingdom Metazoa; phylum Arthropoda; class Insecta; order Hemiptera; family Pseudococcidae; genus Ferrisia; species Ferrisia virgata. The sequence continues at coordinate 26,058 of FIZR01007935.1, forward strand.
TCTAATATTTTCGAAAATTAGACCGTAGCAATGCTTTTTTTTCACCAATTTTACCGAAGAAAATCATTTATCAAATTGAAAGAAAATCACCTACATCAGTTTTAATAAAAGTTTATATTCTGTAAGATGTAGTGAGTACTCGTAGTTATCTCAAGAGGCGAGGTACGAGTGCACGATAGAATTTGTTTGAATCACGCATTTTCGGGTGAAAAACATTAAAATTTAGCAGGCGCCATGTAGCATAAAAATATTTTATTTCTTGTGCTAGATTTGTTATCGGAGATATTAAGTTTAAGTATTTATTGTATTGTGAACGTTCCGTTACTATAGAAGTGGAAGACCTACCGAATAACGTATAGGTAAAAACTGGTTTTCTCCTCGTATCCTATACTCTTGTTGATTAATTGTCAATTATCGAAATCCTCTTTGTCGGTACGACGGCTTTGATGATAATTGTGGTATTAACTATCGTGTGACCTTTTATCGGTATCATATCGATTTTGTAGATCGATTCTAAGAATATAAATGTTAAACTAAGTTTTAGAATTTAAAATATTTCAAAATGCTATGATTCGCCATTGAAATGTTACTTTTTTTATGTGTAAAAAACTAATCCAACGGAATGCGAGTAAGATTCAAAAACGCTTTGTAATAAAATCTATCTATTCGGAATTAAAACAATGTATTTTTTGCCCAACTATCGATAAGTGAATTTCTTTTTTATGATACCTGAAGAAATAAGTGCTACGTATTTTACGTGAACGGTTTCTACTTTAAAATTTGGTTAAAAATTAATAGTAAAACAAGAAAGAAAAAAATCACTCAAAATTGAAAAATGATTGCGTCAATTTATACTGCACCCGCCCGTTAAAATACTTCGTAGGTACTTGAAAAAAAAGGTGTTCTTTTTACTGCATCGTAAGTATTCCTATTTACCCATATTCAAACAAAATAAACGTTTAATTAAAAATTTTGAAATGTATTCTTTTTTTTTTTTGAATTCCGTTTCGACGAATTATTTAACGAGGGAAATCTTCTTTCAGTAATTTTTTTCGTACCTTTTGGATACTGCGACATTTGAAAAAATAAACGTAAAAACGAAATTAAAACTTTCTGCAAACGATTTGACTTTGTGAAGTGAAAAACTTTTCAAAGGGAAATATTTGCGAGCGAAAGGATTACGTACGCGGAAGTTCAAAGGAAAATATTTAATAAATATGGGATGCAAAGAAAAAACGTTAAAAATCTGCCATAAATGAATGATCCCCATTCTTGGGAATAATGCCGACGTTTTTTCTACCTTTTGAAAATGTAAAAAAATTTGAAATGTATTTTTATATTTTTTTTTTTTCTTGGTTTCCTTTCTCTCTGCTGTCTATGTCTGCTTTTTAAGTTGCGTTTGATGAAACCACTAAATACTTTTGCCGTGACACTCGTTTGTCTGTGTAAAAACGTATACCAACTTATAGGTATAATCTAATACGAATGTCAGGTGAAAGGCGTATATAAAATGTTGGTGTATTGAAAAAAAAAAGACTTTAAAAAGTGGCAATGAAAAGTTTTAAGATGAAAACACGTACCTACCTACATACGTTTAAAAATGTTAGCTATTTCATGCGTAAAGCATACCTATTTGCCTTTATTTTTAGTTTTTTCAAAAAAAAAAGAATATACGGTTTACGTAGGTATAATTCAAAAGTATACCGTACGTGAATGTGTTTTTTTTTTCGAATTGTTGGTAAGGTTACCTATTTTTAAAATGTTAGTCGAGTATTGACGACGACGACGACGAATATGATGAAAACACGCGCAGATTTTCATTACGATTATTTTTGATTATTATGACGAGTTTTTGAAACCAGAATTTATTTGAAATTATAAAAATAGCTGGTGATTTTCCGAAAAGGATTAGAGAAATGGATTATTGTCTTTCTCACCTTTTGAATTTTACTATACAACGGAAAAATCTTTGGCCCAACATTTTTTTTGCAGAATTATAGATCATTGCCTTCCGCACAACATATCCAAAATTGAACGAAATCGGACTGCTGCTTCTCTCCTAATATTCCCTTATGTGTCCCAAAAATAGATTTTTTACCAATAACTTTGCTTAACGTTGTTCTTAAACGTGGTACATAAAAAAAGTTTGATTAAAAAATGTAGCTGGTCAAATTTCCGGTAAAAAAGATTATAACATATTTTTTTCAAAAATCGATTAAAACACTTTAAAATGAGTTTGAAAAGGGTGCGTTATGCGCTGATGTAAAGTTCCGCGTGTTGTTAGCATCGCCTGGCGAGAGCCAGCCGTCAACATTTATAGACACACGGGCTCAATTTTTTTCACTATACCCAAACAAATTACATGGACTAAATGCCTTGTTATATCATGTTAAAGTAATTATTGTTCAAATATAGATGTAATATGCATGTAATATTTTTAAACTACTTGAATTTTATAAAATAGATTTATTGCCATAATTTTCACAATTATCTGTCCCTGAATCATCGATATTCTCTTCTGATTCAACATCAAATCGTCTATAAAAGGTAGAAATACTACGTTTAACCATCTAAAATTGATGATTACACTCATTTCAGGAAACATTAACGTCATAGTTTTTCAGAAAATCGTGGAAAAACGCAAAATGTGACATTTTTTAAAACACCCTAAAAATAGGAGCTATGGCGAAAACTTGCTACAAACTATTTTAAATATGCGTAATAATAATATTGTTCTAATAAAAAAAATGTTCAAAAACCATTTTTTTTCGATTTTTTGAAAATTTTTGAGCCTTGAGAGTCAATTTTGCAATTTAAAACAATTGAGTTGGAAGGCTGAAATTTTTACTGCACCATTTTGAGGTTATTTCGCAACTACTGTGACCTCACAGCTTATAGATTTTCAAAAAAAGCGAAATGCGATTCATCCCCCTGTTTAGGTTTGCTGAAAAAGAATAAAGCCCGCATGTTTACGACCGTCGGCCGCTGGCTCTCGCGACGCGATAAAAAACATGACGCGGAATATTACGTTAACGCATAACGCGTTCTTTTCAAACTCATTTTGAAGTATTTTAATCGATTTTCGAAAAAAATATGAAATAACCTTTTTTATTAGGAATTTTATCAGCTACATTTTTTAATCCAACTTTTTTTCTACATCGCGTTTAGGAATAAAGTTAGGTAAAGTTATTGGTAAAGAACCTGTTTTTGGGGTGCAAATGAGGATAGTTGAGGAGAAGCAGCGATCCGATTTTTCATATGTTGTTTAAGGGATGGTGATCTATAATTCTGCAACAAAAAATTTTAGCGATAAATTTGTCCGGTATTTTGTCATTTTTTGCGCTGATTTGACTGGATTATTGGCTGGTTTATGAAGAACATATGTTTTGAAATTTTGATTTACTTCAAGTGTTGTTAAATTTTTCAACGTTCTCGAATTTTGTCTCATTTTTCAAATTTGCCGATTTTAAAATTTCTGCTGATAATTTTGGCAGATTTTTGAAATGAAATTTTCAAATAGGTTTTGGGAAAAATTATCAGTAAAAATTTTCACTACAACTATGTACGTAGGTATCCAGCACTGCAGCAAAATAGTGTTGAAGAAAAAAAGAAAGAAAATAGTGATCTGTTTTGTTGTGTTCGTATTTTTTTTTTTTTTTTCATAATTTATATTCGTTTTATTTTTATTTATTCGTTTTAGGTTTTAATAGATTTTAAAACTTCTTCTGGAATTAAAAGAACCTATAATTTCATTAATTAACGAGGACTATAACGACGCAAGTGAATTTTGGCGTCGAAAAGATGGAGCGGAGACAAGGCGAAGGGTGGCTCGTCCGAAAAATATATTTATTTGCAGAAGCGCGTCGTTCGGATTCGCCTCTCCGTCTGTCCGAGAGTGCTTCTTTTCGATAAGAGAAAACACCCTTACTTTAAGAGCTTTTCGTTTTAGGAAAATTGCCAAACATTACCGTTCATAGCGAAATATGATCTAGGAGAAGGAAGGGTGTTCCTTTTACGTCTCGTAAAACGCGTTATTAAAACGGCTATTACAATATATTCGACGATTATCTGTAAACGCGCATATTAAAATGTTGTTAATGTGAAATTTCTTCAATGTTTAGTATTTATTGGAAGTGATTCCTATGTGAATGAGCTTTCATGGTAATCTATTATTGTGCGATATGTATACGTTAATGTATAATAGATACATATATAGTAGCATATTTTTTTACATTTTAAATGATTGAGAAATTACGTTGAGCGAACATTTTTAATGATACGTATAGTACACGAAAGCGATTATACCTACGTTTTTATAGCTTATAAATGATTTCCGACATACAAGTTATATTACTCGTAGAAATAGCAACTTAATATGGAGTTGGATTTTTTTTTTTTTTTTTTTTTTTTTTTTTTTTTTTTTACTTATACCGTGCGTACAAGTAGAGCGAAACAGATTGCAATTGATTGAAAGAAAAAATAACTAATAATTCCTTATTGAGTTTTAATACATCGTAAGTGCGGGTCGGTTGATGAGAAATTTTTATAGGTTTTTTGTCGAAACCGCTCTGTAATCAAAAACGATCGTAATAGCGGGTTACTTGTAACAGGTGTTGAAGAGGCCATTCGTGTCTACCGCGATGCGTTCAGTCGTGCTGTGTTGGAAAATGAAAATGGCTAAAGATTCATTACGAATCACACGTTACATACGTATAGATTTTAACGCCAAACGAACTAATACCTACTTCCGATAAAATTTATAAAGTGACATTCGGTTCGATAATCTATCACTTCGTTCACTGACGAAGTGATACGGGTATAGCTAGACCTACCCACCTATCGATCCGGCGAAATAGTAAGAAGACTGGTACATTTGTTTTCATGATTCATCAATCTCAAAGTCGATTGATGATATGTAAAAAGTTATCGATGTACTGATGTAGAATATTTTTCTTGGTTTGGTTTTTTTTTTTTTTTTGTTTTCTGAGATAAAAATAGTGGTAGGTTTTTGATTAATGTAGAGTTGAAGTAGATATTGCTTTTGCTGTAAAAGTTCTTGATGAAGGTAGGTATAAAACCGTCAAGTTTTTGCCAAGTTAATTAATAAAACGGGGCACTATACCCGAACCAGTCGGTAATTTAAATCACTATCAATCATTTTGATAAAAACTAAATACAGAGTGCCCCGGCGTCATCCTCTCTCTTCGACTGTAACGAACACTTGATGGATCAGGCAAGATCAACTTTGTTGTTATTATACTTTTTGGGAACTTTTGATAGTTTATTATACATTACATTGCTCGTAAAAGAAAATTCCCAACCCTTTTAACGTGTTTCCTTAACTTGGTAAAAGTTCAATTTTGTTTCCGCTGATTAATTAACTTTCAGACTTTTTATTCCTTCTATTTACGTTCGAATTAAATCATTATTCTGTAATTTTATAAACAGCATCACGTCCAGAACACTTGTTTTCATTTCAACATGTACCTACCTACAAAACGAGCAAAAAAGCTTTACGGTGTAGATATCCAACTTCGGTGGCTGTAAGTATAACATGGTGGTGTAAAGCTGCTTTTCAAAACTGATGAAAGAAGATTGGGCGAAACCGCGTGAATATGAGTTAACTACTTTTGTGCCAAAAATAAATAAATAAATAAATAAAAAGATGATAGGTCACAGTGTGATAGACGCAAGCATTCGAACGCAATATCAAATGACCTTGAAATAAATATACAGGGTACCAGTTGAATCGTACTTGAGGAAAAATTCGTAAAAAAAAAAAAAAAAAAAAAAAAAAAAGGGTCCTAATTGGTGAATGTGCAAATGCACTTCAACATTTCAACGTATAAAAAATACTCATTTGTAAAACACAACATTTGAAACAGCTTCTACATGCATGTACCATTGTACCTGTATAGGAATCTTGAATTCCATTCAAATTCCGAAGCACTTTTAAACGTGTTTCTTTTCACCTGAAAACTGTACCGATCCAGTAGGGAAAAAAAAGGGTTTAATCGCGGGATCTGGTGGATTGAAATCGACTATTTGACTGATTTACGACATCAAACCCTCTACTAACCTCCGAACTGTTCGAAAGTATTCGATTTTTAACCAAGCTATCGTCGTATAATAATTCCAACAATAGGAAACCTTGCGTAGATTCGTATTTGGTAATAAATTCTTGATTTCCTCTTCTTTCCAAATCGGGATATGAAACCAAAATAATAAAATATAAATATACGAGGTTTCTATACGTAGTCTGCGACCCAAATGGCGTGGGATGTTGTATCCAATGTATATACGTACACTAGCAGCAGCGACATACATAACAATAGATACCTAAAATTATCACAGAAATAACGATAGAAACGAAAGTTAGAGGTGTTAACAATACAAGTATTTATAACTTCCTAAATTTATATTTTGTCGCACCCATTCATTATTTATTCTTTTCGATGATGCTTTTTGCTTTTATTTCATTTTTATTTTTTTCATCCGCGTGCTATACATCGAATTAATATAAATTCAAATCCAAATTATCGCCTTCAATCCGATTTATTCGAGTTGCGAGCTGCGCCTGTGTACAAGTAAAGGTAGTACAATGCCCAAGTCATCTTGTATAGAGAGATTGTTGAAAAAACAATACTTAACGTTCGGTACCTAACGCTGATGGAAAAATATAGTTTAGTTATAGATACACCCCCCCCCCTCGCTTCTTTATTTATATTATAGTAAAATGAACTTTGTAGGGATGGTTTTAGAAATTTAAACAGGCCTACTGTATCATCGAATAATGATAAATTAGCCGAAAAGGTATATCGACTCTTGAAATTTCATTAAAATTGAAGCATTCAAAAAGTGCTTCACCTATTGGCACTTTTCTTCAATGATTTTTAAATTTTAGAACTGCCGACTACCGCTTTTGCAGCCTACAATTTAAATTTTATTCACTCAACAGCCTATACGACTGCTTAAAATTGATTGGTATCTATATACTGGAGTATTTCAATTTTTTTTTTTTTTAGCTTGATTTGTTATGTTATATGGTCTATGAAAAACAGGGTATTGGGGACTATCAACCTACGATGGATAGAGGGAGAAGTATCAAGGAAATTCGAAACCGTTGAGAGTATTTTCGGCCATGTTAGATATTTATTCTTTTTTATTTTTTTTTTCCAAAACTAAACATATTTTTTTCAGCTCAATACCGACAAAAATCGGTCAAATTTAGGTAGTAGGTTTGGATTAGCGGCAGATGTGATATTTTTGAGCGTGAATGACCTTAGGTCAAAATTCAGTTTGATGCCTAAATTTTTAGAAGGAAACGTTCAAGGAATAAAATGAAAAAAATTGTTCGTTTTTAAACTAATCGATAAAGAATTACAAGTTGTATGTTATATCCAAAAATCAACCTCCCAGGTTGATTAGAGAGAGACTTTCCCCTTTTTTTAATTTGGAAAAAGGCTGTCTCACGCGACTGTTCATCGTTCGCGCCTTAGTAAAGAAAGAGTTCTCAATGTGGTATGTATGTGTGAATGAATGTGTATAGGTATGGTATATGTTGTATATGTTTACATATATGATTGCCTATATTATTCAAAACGAAACATTCAAGTGAACATAAGATGCATCTCTACGCATGAAGTCCAACTGAAATTACCCAAAAGTCTCACGTTGCAGCCAACCTGATAATTCGGAGTTTATTGACATCATCATCATTAATTATTCCAAAGTTTTCAGTTTCAATTCGTGAAAATTAATTTTTTGAGTTGGACGCCCTGTGATACAAAACTTTTAGGTAATATCAATTGTAATTCTCTTTTTTAGGCAAAAAAAACGTTGTATCCGTATTTGAGAAGAAGTGCACTTCTTCGGTGTTTTTCTGAAAAATAAAAATTTTGATTTTTGTGATCTACAATTTTTCAACCTACTGCGTGCTGGCACTTGATGTTAATTGATGTCATATTGAGATTCTATTGGTACAGGGAGATGCAGAAACTCGAACCACTGTTTTTCAGCTTCACGATCGTAGTCCTATACCACTTTTAGAAGATGAAACTAACGAAAATCACTGTTTTTTGAAAATGACTCCGGTTTGAAAACCCCTCTTTCCCTCCGCCCTTGAGGTAGCGCACAAAATTTTATATGGCGAATTATCAACTCAAGAGTCAACCACCTCTGTAAATTTGATCAAAATCCGAGATATGTTTTTTTTCGATCCACCTTATTACTTGGGAATCAAGTCTGCTCAAAATTTTTTGCGAGTTCATTTGAATCCGAAAGGAACATTTTGAGAGGGACCCAGTAAAAACGCTCATTTAGAATGATAAATGGAATTCTAGTGTACATCACATAAGAAGAAGTGATTCATAAATAACGCATTTTGGGAACCCCTACCTCAACTTTCGAAGATTGGCGGAGAGCGTAGTAAATGATTTTCTCCTTCTCACGCATATGTCCTTTTTTGGACGTTATTCTTGGTTTTTTGGTTTGTAGAAGTGGTAGTTGTCCTAACTGTGCCTTTTCTGATTTTAGATATTCATTCCAATATCTACGTGTCGTGTACCCCTTTGCTTTAAAAAAATCAGCCTCAAAAAACAAAGCATATGGTGTTCTTTTTCCTTGTAAGTTGGAGGAGGCGTAGTGAAAATTATATTGCGAAATTTCGTCAAAGGAACGTGGTAAAAATTCGGGGTCTCCAATTGCTTACCCCCAAATTGGTTTAAAATTTCAATTTTCTTGTTTTTTTTGGTATTCATGTGTCATAATGAACCACGTGAAACAAAAAAAGAAGTTTTTGCAATTTTTTTACTTTTCAGAGGCTACAAAATCATGCTTGAAAATGTTAAAATTCATTTATTTACTTACAAGTATTTTGTGTTTTTTTTTTTTTCAAAAAAATACAAAAATATTCCATTTTTCATTGCATAAAAAATGGAATATTTTTTTACTTTTGGTATGAAAAATTCAAAATGAATGATTTTTTCCATTTTTCAACACGATTTTGTATCACCTGAAAAGCGAAAAAAAATTGCAAAAACTTTCCTCTCAGCCTTACATGGTTCACTCTATGATATATTAATGCTAAAAAATTCAAAAAAATATTTTTTTTCCATTTCTTGTGTTAATTCCAAAAATTTTAAACCGATTGGGGGTAGGCAAGAGTCAAGTTAGAGGTCTCAAACTTTTACCATGCCCGTTTGATGTCATTTCACATTTTTCCCGTTACCTCTTATAACTTTCAAAAAAAAAAAAAAAAAAAAAAAAAAACTAAAATTGAAAATTACTAGTATAGCTAATGATTTACATTTGCACATTGTGGAGTCGTGGAGTCCTGATGAGTTTTTTCATTGCTTGGCGCTTATCTTTAAATTTTAAACCATCACATAATTGCGTATTGTGACAGTGAATACAAAAAGGGTGCTCAGCCCAGAAAGTTAATTTTTGGAAAAACGCGTTTGAAGGTTTTGAATTTACTTTTTTTCGTGTTTGTGTCAGCTCATTTTGAAAGGGCCCTTACATTAAGATAAAAATTTTTGTCGAAATAGACCTACTTCACGATGCGGCCTTTCCAAAATCGTTGAATATTTGTGATCTAAAGAAGTGAATTAAACGTTCAAAAATTCAGAAAAACTTTGAAATTATAATACACACACTATCTTTTTCCGTTGAAAATCGTTTTTCTGCTTGATCTAAGCGTTCTACGAAAAAAATGATAAGAATTTAAGTTGTAAAGAATAAAATTTTCTTTCTACTACAAGCTAGTAATTTTTTTCTAAGTTGACTACTTTTCGAACTATTTCGCTTCTTGTAATAATGATGAAAACTAAGCTATCTAGAAAAAAAAACAAAGTGCTTAGAACAAAAAGGATCTTTTCATTTTTTTCGTACAACCCTTAGATCACACAAAAAATCGATCTTAACGAAAAAATTATTCCTGATTTCAAGAAAAAATCTTAAAATCGTATTTTTTCAGAAATATTTTCGTTTTCAGGCACTCTTATCCCACACAAAGTGTTGACAATGGTTTTATTGAACTTTACGTCCAATTTTACGTGTAAGAATAAAAAAAAAAAATTTTTTTTTAATCAGTACTTCTTTTTCGTACTCGTTGTCACTATGTGCTTATACTTCGTGTGTTCCACAGTTTCACATCAAATATGTCAATTTTTTCATTTGCTTTTTTTTCTTGGACTTCGAAAAGCATCTCGAGCTCAGAGGACAATGTACTCGTAGTGCTGAGTAAAGAGCTGCACGTCCCTACGTACGATGATTTAGATGTTGATCAAATAACCTCGTGTTGTGGTTCGAATATGAGATTTTTGTTTCAGCTCGAATTGGTATTGTAACAAGTAGAGATGTTTTTGAAATGTCAAACGAGGAAATCTGGCGTATAAAAAAATTCGTATCATTGATTATGTGGCGTGGCATACCGACAAAATAATTTTTGAAAACGACACGAAATGTCACGTTATACGATATTAGTAACATATGTGTGGTGCCGATGCAATAATGGGTGAAAATATAAAACCCAAGTTGAATTATGTCTGGTTGCACTGTGCGATTGCACACGACGTCTTTTTGCTTTGATTTGTATCTCCCTTTATGTTATTTATGGCTGCTAGTTCTAAGTTGTGTCCTTTACAGTTTCTAACAACTGGGCAAAATCTTTTCCTCGCACTAAGCAGTGTGCATATACACACGTCTGTACGACTGTACGTAGGTACCTACATACGTCGTATTTGTATCGCGCGCGTACCATTCTCCACACGAGGTACTCGAACGAAAGCGTTTTTATTTTGTCATTTACAAAATTCGAGCTCATTTTCTGAAGTAGATTTTCATTTTCATACGTAGACGATACGAACGAAATTGGGTATTCCTCAAACTTACACCATTCAACGAAAGTATATAATAAAAAGCAAATCGTATCGAGGTAAATACGTGAGGTTTTTACTGCTATTGAATTTTCAATACGGTACGTAGACTTACTAAACGAGACGCGACTGCACACTGCGTCCGATAATTAAATCAACTTATTTGTACGTTCCAAAAATTTTATAGATTGTCCGGATTCTTCTTACAACAATCTTTTTAAAATCTAGAACCAACTTTTAACAACCTATAATCGTAAAATACTGAACGTCGAACGGATTAAATAAACGCAATAAATAAAAATATTATTGCTTCTGGTACACACACGTACGTAATACCAACGATTGTGTGTATACCTATACTTATACCTACCTGTAGAATAAATCTAAAAATGGAAAACTCACCTACCTATCGAATTTAACTTTATAGTACCTACTGGGAGAACTTGTCACAAATCTGATACATTGCCTATCTGGGGGGTTCGACCAGCCAAACTCTATCGAGTAGCTTTTCAAATCCAACCTCCTAGTTCGATTAAATTAATTCTTTTTCTATTTTTTTGTTGTTAATATATATTTATTGCCTTTCAAAATTAAATATTCTTGTAACATTTTTCTCCTTGTTCCGTTACGTTTTCTTATTTACTTATTATATGTATCTTATAATAGTGACTAACATTACCAATGATTTACGAGAATTTATGTTCATCATACAGTTTAAATTGATTCCACCAGCAGGTCGAGGGCCAACTTGTTTGGTGATCGCCAATATTTTCGTTTGGTCAAGATTTTTAACCCAATTTTTTCCTGTTGTTTGTTTGTGTTTTAACGAGGCTATGATTTAGTAAATTTTAGTGCTAGTATTGACCAACAAATTTAATCGTAAAATCGATTAAACGTTTTTCGATTGTTCTTCGTTCGTAAATTGACTGCTGTTAGGTACTTGGAGTAGAAATGCTATTTCTACTCCTCTAGTTGAACTACCATTGAGGCCTTTCTTGTCTGTGTTAAACAGTAGCGTAGTAAGGAAATCGCCGCCCCGGGGAATTCAAAATTTTGTCACCCCCCTTTTAAAAAAAATTTTAATGCTATGATGAAAATAAAAATATCTATACGTAGATTGTAGAACATATTTTTTTATTGATTATAATATAAGGTTATAACTTTATTTTTCGGGATTTCATT